>JAJOOR010003065.1:10000-61149 GCA_036250505.1 Solanum acaule
GATAGATTTACCAATCAACATGAGACTGTCTGTACCCTCCTTAACAGTCTAAGATGTTAGACCTTAGGAAATTTTAGATGGTACAATGACACATTCCTTAGTAGGGTTATGGAATTACCCGAAAATAAATTTGAACATAGAAAAGCTAAGTTTATAGATGGCCGAAGAAATTGATTTCCCAACTATGTAGACTCTAAATTCGGTCATATCCCCAAATCAGTTAACAGATGTGGTTACCAATTCTGATTATTCTCATATATCGTAAAATTCCGATGGTAGGATTTGTATTCAGTTTTTGCATAATAGCTATGCGCCTCATAGGCAATCATTTTCTAATAATAGATTAATGCCTACTGTGATCCTTTTTCAGCCTGTCATATAAAGGGGCCAAATCACAAGATAGATTTTTATAAAAAGGGGATATGTAATTTTAAACTTCCTAAGAACTTTTGAAATTGAGTTCTATCAGTGATAACATCAGGAAATTTTGATGCAAAGTCAATAGATCTTTGAATCGGGGTAACTTTCCCTTGACAAATATGATGTCCTTGAAATCGAACATCAGTTTGGAACAAACTCATTTTTGGTTTTGAGATGACCAAACCATTTTGTATAACAATTTTCTTAAAGATATCAAGATGCCTAATATGCATTTCAAATGTTTTTGAGAATACTAAATATCATCAATATAAACAATGATAAAATCCAAATATGGATTAAAAATATCATTCATGATTTTCTGAAATTCAGATGGGGCATTTTTCAATCCGAATGGCATAACATTCCACTCATATTGTCTAAATGGGACATTAAAGGTTGTTCTGTAAGCATGATCTTTAAATATTTGGATCTGCCAATATCCTGATTTTAAATTGAATTTTGAAAATATATTGGCATCGTATAATCTAGACAATAAATCTCTTTTGTTGGGAATAGGATACCTAATCCATTTTAAATATTTGTTTAAAGGTTTATAATTAATAACCAATCTAGGGATACCTCGTTCCCTTTCAGCAGCATTATTAGCATAAAAGGTTGTGCAAGACCAAGGAGATTTAGAAGGTTTAATCAAACCTTTTTGCAATAGATTATCAATTTCGTTTTTGCAAAATTCTACTAACTCAGCGTTCATTTGGCAGGGCCGAGATTTAGAAGGGATATCATCCTCAGAAAAGCTTTATTCATACGGAAGAGTTACAATGTGCTTTTTTCTATTCCAAAAGGCACTGGGGTGATCTACACAAATATCAATGGCAATTTGTTCAGAAATTAATTTAATTTTTTCCTTTACTTTAGCAGATTTCAGAGAATCAAATATATTCATACTGAATAATTCTAACTACAAAGAATTCATATGATTTTGTTTCATATCAATTAAAACGTTAATATCTCTGGTTACTGGATCTGTAACAAAAGTATAACTTATTTCGTTACCTTTATAAGTAGCCAAAAATCCTTTTGAGTCAATGCAAGTAAAAGGATAGATAGCATTTATAAACGGGGTTTCAAATATAATTGGAAGGTATAATTGATTCTTGGCTAGAAAGAAGAAATGAGGAATGCAGACTTTATTCTGACAAATATTCGCATTAGGCAATTTATACTTTATATCTAAAGCATGTCCTGATGCAGACTTAACCATATGAGTAGTTTTTTGAAAATATTTTGTAGGCACTAAGCCTTCTTGAATATAGCTAACATCTTCACCACTATCAATCATTGCAATGTTAGTAATAGAAAAACTGTTATCAATCAAAATATTACATTTAACATACCATTTATGAGCAGTAATAATTTGCATCATTCCTAAAAACATATCATTTTTAGGGTCAAGATTAATAGGTTCTTTCTCAGTATGATTTTTAAAAATACCTTTATTCTTTGAAAACCTGTTTTCAGAATTATTAATCTCAATCTGAGTAATTCTATGATCACAAATCAATTGATTTTGCTTAAGAGATTTATTCTCTCTTTTTAAACTCTCAACTTCATTCTTTAAATCATCGAAAGAAGAATCTCTTTTAGGAAAAGCATTCTTTCTTATAAGACGATTATCAACTTCCTTTAAAGAATAAGGTGCCGAATATTCAAAATCATTTAAATCATTCTTCTTGTTTTCAAAAGGTTTAGAAGAACTTGAACTAGCCTCATTGGAAGTAGCTAGATTAATGATTTTTTCGCAAAGTTTGTTATCAGTAACTTCTTTTAAAAGTTCAATCACATTATCAGAGGTGATTGTGTTCATATTGAAGTCTTTAAATTGCGATTGAAGTTTATAAATTTCATCATCTTCACAAGTGCAAGTATTACCTTTACAAGTGGTGCAAGGGCTATCACAATTTTTATCATTATCGGATAAATCAAGTAGTTCAATATCAGAACCAAAATCAGATTCAGAATAATAATCATCGTCAAAACCCGAGGTGTATAACAAGCGATAAACCTTATCATAGGTCTCTCCATCAAGTTCTAAAGTTTTTAACTAATTCAACCTACAATTAGGAGCTATATGGCCAAGTTTTCCACACTTGTAACATTTTACTTTAGAAAGATCTCTTCCCGAACAGTCTTTGGTAAATCTATTAGATTTATGGGAGCTTTTTCTAGCTTCGCGTTCTTCCTTAGACCTATATCTAGATCTCCTTTTATTATGGGAACCTTCGGTTCTAGAGGACTTATAATACCTGCTCTTATTGATGTTATTAGCAGAAGGATCGGGTAGACCGAACTGGGTGCAAAAGTCTCCTAATTGAGATTACTTAAGCTTATCCATTTTGAGCTGTCTGGACATCTGCAGTTCATTGCACAAGTTCAAACCTTCTTGTGTGCAAGTTCCTATAAGCTTTCCATATGTATAATCCTTATAAGAGATTTCACCATGACTACCACTTAGAGCTTTTCGAACTCTTTCGGTAAATAAAGGGGGAAGGCCATCTATAAACTTAGCTTTCCAATGTTCAAATTTATTTTTGGGTAATTCCATAACCCTACTAAGGAAAGTGTCTTTGTACCATCTAAAATTTCCTAAGGTCTGACATTTTAGACCGTTAAGGAGAGTACGGACAGTCTCATGTTGATTGGTAAATCTACCATTAAAATGTTCTAATATGGTGAGAACAAGAGTATAAACAACATCTTCTCTATTTTTAACTAGAGTTATGCCCAAATTATCAACACCATCATCAGTAGCCACAACATTTATAATAGAGGCTTTCTCTTCCATATTTAAATAATTATCCCACCAACCTCGAATTTGGCCAATAAAACCTATAACAATCATTTTGTATTCCGAAAAATGGAGCGATGCTCAAAAGAAATATGCTACGGTAGCTCATGAAATGCTAGCCATCGTCAAATGCGTATTAAAATTTCAAGATGATTTATATAATCAAAATTTTTTGATAAAAACCGATGCACAATTTGTGAAATATATGTTTAATAAAGATTTTAAACATGATGCTTCAAAATTGATTTTGGCTAGGTGGCAGGCCCAGTTAGCTCCTTTTGATTTTGAAATCCATTATAAAAAGGGTAGTGATAACTCTCTTCCAGATTTCTTATCTAGAGAATATCTATCTTCATAATGAGTTTTTTATCACCCTTCTTTATTGATAAAACTTTAGTTACTATCTTAAAGGTAGTTCCTCTCAATAGAGACGTACATGAAGAAATTTTGTGGAAGATTATAGATGATATGGTAAGAGATGTCTACTCGATTCATATGATAGAAGAAGTCGTTAATTTTGATGATGAACTATATTATTATAACAATTATTATGCTTTCGAATAAAATGAAATGTTTTGTTTGTAGGATGCACTCTCCTTGGATAACCAAGGGTTGAGGCAAGGGTAATAACCCATGAGGAAGGGGAAGATCACCCCCAGGATCATCTTCAGGATCGTCATACGTATCCTCTTCTACCTCCCCAATTCTGCAAAGAGGAGGAATGAGTTTGATAAACTTAAACTCCAAAACCTCTCAAAGTGCAGCGTCTTCATCAGTACATCTGGAAGATATTCCAGAAAATAGCCCATTATACGCCCAATTGCAAGAATAGTTGTCTCAGAAGAAAACTGATACTTTTGCCTTTATTGCTAAAGAAGATGTTGATAATATCAAATCTTTCGAAAATGTATCCAAAAAAGAAATGATATTTCTTTAAGAAAACTCTGAAATCCAGAGAAAAGAAGAACCCTGAAGATATTAACGACACTTGATTAACAGATTATATTTCCCGAGTGAGTCATACAAAACCCGATCTTTTTATGAAAACATTTTAATAAATACCGGTAGTGTTGAATTTCAGCACTTCTCAAGGTATAACACCAGCGAGAATGTTTATAACTTCTCCAAGATGATTGTTAAGCAGATTATATCCGTTGAAGATTGGAGTATGTCCACAACGAAAGAAAGGCAGATCAACCTAAATAAAGCCCCTATGAGTTTCACCTATTGGGATTATATTAATGCTTTTCATAAAGTTCTCTACTATAATAATGAGAGACATAAGCATACTTGGTTTATCAAAATCTATGCAAAGATATTTGCAGGACCAATTCCTAATTGGTTTTTAAATTGGTGGTCATACCATGGTCCGACTATAAAAAATTTACCAAATCCATTTTTAAAGTTATACAAAGAATAGATTAAAGTTTCCCTAGACCTTAATGAGTTATACAACACATATCATATCTGTTATTTGGACAAAATAGACCAGATCTACCACTTCATCGAATTCTCTGTCCCATGGATTCATAAATGGACCCAAGAAGTGGGATTTACTAAGGAACAAATTCCCTGCTTATACAGGACATTTTATAACAATTCTGGGATAAATTAATGAAAAAAGATCCCAAGACTAAAACGTTATATGGACAAGAATTGCTGAATTTTATGACAAAAAGATTCCAGGAGTATAGTATTTCTCCCCAAAAGTGAATAGTTGCTAAAATCTCAGTCCGGCACATTGCTAGAAAAATCTTCGTTCAAGACGGAGATAAAGAAGCTATGATCAATAGCTACTTAGAAGAAGTCAAGAGGATCCTCTATTAACAAATCTTGAGGAGTGGGCCAGGAATAATAATAAGTTTACATGCTAGGTTTCTGAGCAA
This sequence comes from Solanum acaule, assembly GCA_036250505.1. Lineage (NCBI taxonomy): Eukaryota > Viridiplantae > Streptophyta > Magnoliopsida > Solanales > Solanaceae > Solanum > Solanum acaule. The sequence goes on from JAJOOR010003065.1 coordinate 15,113, forward strand.
ACTTGGTATTACCACTACTCTTTTTGGAATAACCCTGAAGTATATTAAATTCTAAAGAAATATGATTTTTAAAATCAAAGGCTTTTTCCCTTTCATCAGCAAAACTTTCAGAAAAATCCATAGGAGGGTTAGCAAGAGTTAAACAAGGTAAAGATTGAACACGAAGTTTAATGTTCTTTACCAAAGTGGTGTGACTATTAGTCCAAGGCGATTTATGATCCTTTTTTAGCCTGTCATATAAAAGGACCAAATCACGAGATAGATTGGGGTATGTCCATAATGAAATAAAAGCAGATCAGCCTAAATAAAGCCCCTATGAGTTTCACCAATTGGACTATATTAATGCTTTTCATAAAGTTATCTACTATAATAATGAGAGACATAAGCATACTTGGTTTATCAAAATATGTGCAAAGATATTTACAGGACCAATTCCTAATTGGTTTTTAAATTGGTGAGTTTCACCTATTGGGACTATATTAATGCTTTTCATAAAGTTCTCTACTATAATAATGAGAGATATAAGCATACTTGGTTTATCAAAATATGTGCAAAGATATTTGCAGGACCAATTCCTAATTAGTTTTTAAATTGGTGGTCATACCATGGTCCGACTATAAAAATTTTACCAGATCCATTTTTAAAGTTATAAAAAGAATGGATTAAAGTTTCCCCAGACTTTAAAGAGTTATACAACACAGATCATTATCTGTTATTTGGACAAAATAGACCAGATCTATCTCTTCATCGAATTCTCTGTCCCATGAATTCATAAATGAACCCCAGAAGTGGGATTTACTGAGGAACAAATTCCCTGCTTATACAGGACATTTTATAACAATTCTGGGATAAATTAATGAAAAAAGATCCCAAGACTAAACGTTATATGGATAAGAATTGCTGGATTTTATGACAAAAAGAATCCAGGAGTATAGAATTTTTCCCCAAAATGGAATAGTTGCTGAAATCTCAATCGGGCACATTGCCAGAAAAATCTCCGTTCAGGATGGAGATAAAGAAGCTATGATCAATAGCTACTTAGAAAATCAAGAGGATCCTCTATTAACAAATCTTGAGGAGTGGGCCAGGAATAATAATAAGTTTGCATGCTGGGTTTATGAGCAAACTTGGTATTACCACTATTCTTTTTGGGATAACCCTGAAGTATATTAAATTTTAAAGAAATATGATTTTTAAAATCAAAGGCTTTTTCCATTTCATCAGCAAAACTTTCAGACAAATCCATAGAAGGGTTAGTAAGAGTTAAACAAGGTAAAGATTGAACACGAAGTTTAATGTTCTTTACCAAAGTTGTGTGACTATTAGTCCAGGGCGATTTATGATCCTATTTAGCCTGTGTCATATAAAGGGGCCAAATCACGAGACAGATTGGGGTATGTCCACAATAAAAGAAAAGCAGATCAGCCTAAATAAAGCCCCTATGAGTTTCACCTATTAGACTATATTAATGCTTTTGATAAAGTTCTCTACTATAATAATGAGAGACATAAGCATACTTGGTTTATCAAAATCTGTGCAAAGATATTTACTGGACCAATTCCTAATTGGTTTTTAAATTGGTGAGTTTCACCTATTGGGACTATATTAATGATTTTCATAAAGTTCTCTACTATAATAATGAGAGACATAAGCATACTTGGTTTATCAACATCTGTGCAAAGATATATGCAGGACCAATTCCTAATTGGTTTTTAAATTGGTGGTCATACCATGGTCTGACTATAAAAATTTTACCAGATCCATTTTTAAAGTTATACAAAGAATGAATTCAAGTTTCTCCAAACCTTAATGAGTTATACAACATAGATCATATCTGTTATTTGGACAAAATAGACCAGATCTATCTCTTCATCGAATTCTCTGTCCCATGGATTCATAAATGGACCCCAGAAGTGGGATTTACTAAGGAACAAATTCCCTGCTTATACAGGACATTTTATAACAATTCTGGGATAAATTAATGAAAAAAGATCCCAAGACTAAAATGTTATATGGACAAGAATTGCTGAATTTTATGACAAAAAGAGTCCAGGAGTATATATTTTTCCCCAAAAGGGAATAGTTGCTGAAATCTCAGTCCGGCACATTTCTAGAAAAATCTCCATTCAAGATGGAGATAAAAAAGCTATGATCAATAGCTACTTAAAAGAAGTTAAGAGGATACTCTATTAACAAATCTTGAGGAGTGGGCCAGGAATAATAATATTTGCATGCTAGGTTTATGAGCAAACTTGGTATTACCACTATTCTTTTTGGGATAACCCTGAAGTATATTAAATTCTAAAGAAATATGATTTTTAAAGTCAAAGGCTTTTTCCATTTCATCAGCAAAACTTTCAGACAAATCCATAGGAGGGTTAGCAAGAGTTAAACAAGGTAAAGATTGAACACGAAGTTTAATGTTCTTTACCAAAGTGGTGTGACTATTAGTCCAAGGCGATTTATGATCCTATTTTAGTCTGTCATATAAAGGGGCCAAATCACAAGATAAATTTTTATAACCCACGAGGAAGGGGAAGATCATCCCCAGGATCATCTTCAGGATTGTCATACGGATCCTCTTCTACCTCCCCAATTCTGCAAAGAGGAGGAATGAGTTTGATAAATGCTAAAGTCACTCGAAGTGCGACATCATCATCAATACATCTGGATGATATTCCAGAAAATAGCACGTTATACATACAACTATAGGCATATTTGAATTCCTTTTTGCAGAATTCAACCATGAAGAAAGAACATATCTATGTCTAATACTTCACATCAAATTCATATAGAGGCAAACGTATCACTTTGCTTCTCAGACAAATATGCTTGTAGTTGTGCGTATAGCGGGCTATTTTCTGGAATATCGTCCAGATGTATTGATGATGATGCCGCATTTTGAGTGACTTTAGCGTTTATCAAATTCATTCCATATCTTTGCAGAATTGGGGAGTTAGAAGAGGATTCGTATGACGATCCTGATGATGATCCTGGGGAAGATCTTCCCCTTCCTCGGGGGTTATTACCCCTGCCTCGACCCTTGGTTACACAAGGAGGGTCCATCCTGCAAACAAAACACTATGTTTTATTCTGAGTAATATTCTCCATAGTCAATCTCATAGTCATCGGAGTAATATTCTAGAAGAATATGAGAGAAATCCTCTCTTAATATATCATCAATAATTCTTTTAAGGATAAGATCTTTCAGATCTCTAGGTAAGGGAAGAGCCATTAGAATGGTAATGATGGTTTCATCATCCAAGAAAGTTAGGAAAAACATTTTATTGAATGTATTCATGGGATAAGAAATCCGGTAATAAGTTATCAACTCCCTTTTTATATTGAATTTCAAAGTCAAAAGGAGCTAGCTGGACATGCCATCTAGCGAATATCAACTTAGAAACATCATGTCTAAAAAATTTATCGAACATATACTTGACAGATTGAGCATCAGTTTTGATAAAAAACTTTTTATTGTATAAATCGTCCTGAAATTTTAGTACGCATTTAACGATGGTTAGCATTTCATGAGCCACCGTATCATATTTCTTCTGGGCTTTGCTCTATTTCCCAGAATGAAATCTAACCAAATATTCTATTTTGTCGTTGGGATTAATCTATTTCAAGATCCCTCCATAACCAATGTTAGACGCATCTGTCTCAACGATTTTTTGCCAAGCAGGGTTAGCAGAAGTTAAACAAGGTAAAGATTAAACACGAAGTTTAATAGTTTTTACCAAGGTGGTATGACTATCAATCCAAGGTGATTTATGATCCTTTTTTAGCCTGTTGTAAAGAGGCGCCAAATCACGAGATATTTTTTATAAAAGGGGGAGATGTAATTTAAACTTTCCAAAAATCTTTGCAATTGAGTCCTGTCGGTAATAACATCAGGAAATTTTGATGCAAATTCAATTGATCTTTGTATCGAGGTGAATTTTCCATGACAAATAAGATGTCCAAGAAATCGAACATTAATCTGAAATAAACTCATTTTTGGTTTAGAAATTACCAAACCATTTTGTATAACTATTTTCTTAAAGATGTCTAGATGCTTGTTATGCATTTTGAGAGTTTTTGAATAAACCAAAATATCATCAATATAAACAATGATAAAATCCAAATATGGGTTGAAAATATCATTCATAATTTTCTGAATTTAGGTGGAGCATTTATTAAACCGAACGGCATAACGTTCCATTCATATTGTCCAAAAGGGACATTAAAAACAGTTCTATAAGCATGCTCTTAAATATTTGGATCTATCAATATCCTAATTTTAAATCAAATTTTAAAAATATATTGGCATCATATAACCTGGACAACAAATATTTTTTGTTGGGAATAGGATACCTAATCCACTTTAAATATTTATTTAAAGGTTTATAATTGATAACCAATCTAGGGACACCACATTCCCTTTCAGCAGCATTGTTGACATAACATGCAGTGCAAAACCAAGGTGACTTTGAAGGCTTTATCAAACCCTGTTGCAGTAAGTTATCAATTTCCCTTTTGCAGAATTCAACCAATTCGGTGTTCATCTGACAAGGACGATATTTAGTCGGAATATCATTCTCAGAGAAATCATCTTCATAAGGAAGAGTAACAATATGCTTTTTTCGATTCCAAAAAACACTGGGATGATCAGCACAAATATCAACATCAATTTGTTCCGAAATCAATTTGTTTTTTTCTTGTACTTTGGTGGATTTCAAAGTATCAAATATATTTATACGAAACAATTCTAGTTGCAGAGAATCAACATGTTTTTGCTTCATATTAATTAAAGCATTACTATCACAGGAAATCGGGTCAGTGATAAAAGTATAACTAATATGCATGTCTTTATACGAAGCAGAAAAACTTTTAGCATTTATGATAGTAAAAGGATAAATAGCATTTATAAAAGGCGTTCCAAGTATGATTGGAGGGTATAACTGATTTTTAATAAAAAAAAAGAAATGCGGAATGCAAACTTTATTTTGGCAAATGCGAGTATTAGGCAATTTATACTTTATATCTAAAGCATGTCCAGAAGCAAATTTAACCACGTGAGTTATTTTTTCAAAATATTTAGTAGGTACAAGACCTTCTTGAATACAACTAACATCAGCTCCATTGTCAATCATAGCAATATCAGTTATGGAAAAACTATTATCAATCAATTTGGTGCATTTAACATACCATTTATGAGCAGTAACAATTTGCATCATTCCTAAAAACATACCTTGTTTAGGATCAAGATTAAAAGGTTTTGCAAGAGTATTATCTTCAACAATGTTTTTACCTTTGTTATTAACATCTTCCATCTAAGTAAGACGATGATCACATATCATTTGATTTTATTTAAGAGATTTAATCTCATTTTTCAAATTCTCAACTTCATATTTCAAATCATCAATATAAGAATCTTTTGTAGAAATAGTTTGCTTATTAAGTCTGTTATTAATTTAAGACAAAGAAAATGGAGCAGTATATTCAAATTCAAAATCATTCTTTTGTTTTTCTAAATTGTTTTAAAAACTTGAACTAGCAGTATTACTAACAGCTAATTGAATAATTTATTCACGAAGATTGTTATCAGTAACTTCTTTTAAAAGTTCTATCACATTATCAAAAGTAATCGTATTCAAATTCAAATCTTCAAATTGAGATTGTAGTTTATAAAACTCATCATTTTCACAAGAGCAAATATCACCATGACAATTATTGCAAGCATTCATATTAACATGCTGCTGAGTATTATCAGATAAATCAGGCAAATCAATCTCTTCTTCAGAACCTGAATCAGAATCATAATCGGACTCAGAACCAGAAGTGTATAAGAACCCATAAACCTTATCATGAATTTCTTCATCTAATTCTAAAGTCTTCAGCTTTTCAATCTTACAATTGGGTGCTCTATGCCCGAAATTGCCACACTTATAACACTTAATCTTGGCGAGCTCACGCGTAGACTTGTTCTTGGTAAATCTTTTAGACTTACGGGAGTCTCTTCTAGTGTCTCGCTCCTCCTTATATCTATGTCTAGACCTCTTCTTCCTATAATGATTACCAGGATTCCTAGAATCGCTATATGCTTCTTCCTGCTATTAGCCGGAACATCAGGTAAACCGAACTAGGTACAAAAGTCTCTTATCTGATATCTTTCCTTGAGCTTGTCAATCTTAAGTTGTCTGGAGAGCTTCAATTCATTGCACAAGTTTATACCTTCCTGAGTACAAACTTCTATCAGCTTACCGTAAGTATAATCTCTATACCGAATTTCTCCAAGAGCATTTCTCAGAATCCTTTTAACACTCTCGGTAAATAAAGGGGGAAGGCCATCTATAAACTTAGCTTTCCAATGATCATAATTGTTTTCGGGTAGTTCCATCACCCTACTCATATAAGTATCTTTATACCATCTAAATTCTCCCAAGGTTCTACATCGTAGACCATTTAACAGGGTACGAACAGTCTCATACTGATTGGTAAATCTACCATTGAAATGTTCAATAATGGTTAAGACTAGAATATAAACAACATCTTCTCTATTTGTAACTAGAGCCATGCCCAAGTTATCAACACCTTCACCACTCGAACTAGCATTAATCATAGCAGCCTTTCGCTCAAGGCTCATATAATTATCCCACCAGCCTCTGAGTTGGCCAGTAAAACCTGCAATGATCATTTTGCAAATATTTCTATCTGTGTTTTTAACATTTTTACAGATAGTTTCATACATAAGCATTCTATGAACGAGAATAGTTAACTGTCTATCATTCAGCCCATCAAGATTCCATTCATAAATTTCAGAACCACTATAAGAGGTATTAGTCTGATTCCAGTCGCGTTCCTCTATAAGCACATCCTGAGGAGTTGGCCTGGAATAATAATAAGTTTGCATGCTAGGTTTATGAGCAAACTTAGGATTACCACTATTCTTCTTGGGATAACCGCGAAGTTTATTAAATTCTAAAGAAACATGATTTTTAAAATCAAAAGTGTTTTCCATTTCATCCGCAAAATTTTCAGACAAATCTATAGGGTTAGCTTAAAAATCTGAAAACTTTTTATCAAGAAGTTCTTCGAAATAATAAATCAATTTGAATTTAAAATCCTTAATCTCAGGGTGCCTTTGCATAGAGGTAGACATAGTAAGAGCTTCAGAATTAGTTTTAGAAGTCGAAGCTTTATCAGAAGCTTTTAAATCATTTTTTATTTGAATAATCTAAGTAGTTAATTCATCCAATTTTTTATCAAGCGAACCAATATGTTCACCCAAAACTTTAACATCAAGTCCCAAATAATTATTTTGAGAAATCAAGTTATTAATTTCATTGATGCTTACTGCCACAACATCTTCTTCAACAAATTTTTGAAAGGCAGTAAAAGTGATACCAGTATTATTAGGTAAAATAAAAGATGACTGAGAAGGATAAACAACCTTAATAATATTACCAGATTCATCTTTATAAGATCGTTCAAGAACGTTGATGAATAAAGGAAGATAAGTGGTTATAAACCAAGGCACAAAATACATAATTTGATTATGTAAAGCACAAATTTTATAAAACTCTTGATAGATATTATTTAAATCATCAACACAATAAGAGTCAAAAAACCATGTTTTAAACTGGTTCCATTTATCACTTAAAAATTCATTTTGAATGTACTTTCTTGCCAGGGAACCTGGACTAAAATATATTTGGTGTACATTCATCATCAAGTATCATTAGGTTTAAAATCCATTTCGGATGCCGAAGTAATATCAGAAGATTTACCATGAGTTTGAACAATGTTTAAACGAGGATCAATTTTTATTTTATTCTTATCAGAGGATATAATAGAAGGTATGATATGTAACGAAGCAGCACGATTACGAGTTGGACCATGCATCGGTTCAATTGGCGAAATATGCTGAATAGCAAGAACTCTTCTCTCAGAAAATGAATGTATATTATAAGGAACACTCTTATCATCAAACTGAATACAAATCTTACCATCAGAATTCTAAGTAATATGAGAATATTCAGAATTAGTAACCGCATGAGCCATCTGGCTAGGAGGTATAACCGAGTCCAAAGTCCATGTAGTAGGAAAATTAATTTCTTTCTATTTTATAGGTCTTCTAGTAGTGACCTTAGATTTAGCAAAATTAGTTTCTACTAAAATAGTTTGATCAGATGCATCATATAATTTACATCTAGGATTTAACGCAGACAATAATTTAAAATAAATTCTATAAGATAAACAAATCAATTCAGAACCAGGTGCATAATTATAACTATGTGTTTTAACATTTAATGTTAAAGCATCAAGAATATTAGCATCAGTTAAAGATAACTGCAAATTCGGTTGAGTGTTAAAATACACTGGACCATATGCCATAGTAGATTCAATCGAACCCATCAAAGGTTGTCTAAAATTTAAATTTCTAGCATCACGCAGAGCAGCTAAAAATGTGTATGGTAACCCTTTAAGAGTTAAAGGTTTAAAAGAAATCTGATCCATGTCAATATGCAAGAAGTTATACTGAGATTTATATAATTCAATATCTCATTTATTTAACAAACGAATAATCTGTTCAGACGAATTTAACGCCAAAGACTGCTCAGTAGTTTTAATCAACTGTTTATGAGAAATTTTTTCAAACCAACCATAATCATAAATGGTTTTAATATCAATTTTTGGAATTGTCCATTTGTTTAACAAATCAAGGTCTTGAGGTATATCTACCTCTTCCAATCTAGTACTTTTAGTACTCATTTCTCAAAGATCCATGAAGAAAGAACATATCTATGTCGAATACTTCACATCATTTATGGTTTTAATATCAATTTTTGGAATAGTCCATTTTGTATTACAATTTTCTTAAAAACATCTAGATGCTTAATATGCATTTCAAAAGTTTTAGAAAATACTAAAATGTCATCAATTTATACAATGATAAAATCCATATAAGGATTAAAAATATCATTCATGATTTTTTGAAATTCAGATGGAGTGTTTTTTAATCAAAAGGCATGACATTCCATTCATATTGTCCAAACGGGACTTTTGTTATATAAGCATGCTCTTTAAATATTTGGATTTGCCAATAACCTGATTTTCAATCAAATTTTAAAATATATCGGCATCATATAATCTCGATAATAAATTCTCTTATTAAGAATAAGATATCTAATCCATTTTTAAAACTTTTTTAAAGATTTATAATTAATAACCAATCTAGGAACACCTCGTTCCCTTTCAGACGCGTTATTAACATAAAAGGTTATGCACGACCAAGGGGACTTGGAAGGTTTGATCAAACCCTTTTGTAAGAGATTATCAATCTCAGTTTTGCAGAATTTTACTAACTCATCGTTCATTTGGCAGGGCCGAGATTTAGAATGATATCATCCTCAGAAAAGCCTTCTTCATATGGAAGAGTTACTATGTGCTTCTTTCGATTCCAAAAAGCACTGGGATGATCTGCACAAATATCAACGGCAATCTGCTCGAAAATCAATTTAATCATTTACTTATCTTTAGCAGATTTCATAGAATCGAATATATTCATACAGAATAATTCCATTTGTAAGGAATCTAGATGATTCTGCTTCATATTAATCAAAGCATTAATATCTCTGGTTACTGGATCTGTAACAAAATAATAAGTTATCTCATTATCTTTATAAGTGGCAAAAAATCCTTTCGAGTCGATACCTGTGAAAGGATAAATCACATTAATAAATGGGGTTCCAAGTATGATTGGAGGATATAATTGATTTTTAACCAAAAAGAAGAAATGAAGAATACAGACTTTATTCTGGCAAATTTTTGCGTTAGGCAATTTATACTTTATATCTAAAGCATGTCCTGATGCAGACTTGACTAAATGAGTAGTTTTTTGAAAATATTTCGTAGGTACTAAGCCTTCTTGAATGCAGCTAACATCTGCACCACTATCAATCATAGCAATGTTAGTAATCGAAAAACTATTATCAATTAAATAGTACATTTAACATACCATTTATGAGTAATAATAATTTACATCATTCCCAAAAACATATCTTGCTTAGGGTCAAGAATAGGTTCTTTCTCAACATGATTTTCAGAAATTCCTTTTTTTTTTTTTGAAAACCAGTCTTCAGAATTATGCCTCTCAATCTGAGTAATTCTATGATCACAAATCAATTGATTTTGTTTAAGAGATTTAATCTCTCGTTTTAAATTCTCAACTTCAATTTTTAAATCATCGAAAGAAGAATCCTTTTCAGGAAAAGCATTTCTTTTAATAAGACGATCATCAACCTCTTTTAAAGAGTAAGGTGCAGAATATTCAAAATCATTTAAATCGTTCTTCTTGTTTTCAAATTGTTTAGAAGAACTGGAACTAACTTCGGTGGAAGTAGCCAAATTAATGAATTTTTCACGAAGCTTGCTATCAGTAACTTCTTTTAAAAGCTCAATCACATTTTCAGAAGTGATTGTGTTCATATTAAAATCTTGAAATTGTGATTGAAGTTTATAAGTTTCATCATCTTCACAATTGCAAATATTACCTTGACAAGTAGTGCAAGGATTATCACAATTTTTATCATTATCAGATAAATCAAATAATTCAATATTAGAACCTGAATCGGATTCATAGTCGTAGTCAGAACCTGAGGTGTATAACAAACCATAAACCTTTTCATTGGTTTCTCCATCAAGCTCCAAAGTTTTCAACTTATTCAGCTTGCAATCAGGGGCAATATGCCCAAGTTGTCCACATTTGTAACATTTAACCTTAGTAGAAGGATTGGGCAGACCGAACTGCGCACAGAAGTCTCCCAATTGAGATCTTTCCTTCAGCTTATCCATCTTAAGTTGTCTAGCCATATGCAGTTCGTTGCACAGGTTTAAACCCTCTTGTGTGCAAGTTACTATAATTTTCCCATAAGTATAATCCTTATAGGGGATTTCACCATGACCGCCTCTTAGAGCTTTACGAACTCTTTCGGCAAATAAAGGGGGAAGGCCATCTATAAACTTAGCTTTCCAGTACTCAACCTTATTTTTGGGTAATTCCATAACCCTACCAAGGAAAGTGTCTTTGTACCATCTAAAATAACCTAGGGTCTAACATCTTAGACCATTAAGGAGAGTACGAACAGTCTCATGCTAATTGGTAAATCTACCATTAAAATGTTCTAAAATGGTGAGGACAAGGGTATAAACCGCATCTTCTCTATTTTTTACTAGAGCCATACCCAAATTATCAAGACCTTCATAGGTAGCTACCGCATTAATAATGGAAGCTTTCTCTTCCATATTGAGATAATTATCTCACCAGCCTTGAAGCTGGCCAGTAAAACCTGCAACAATCATCTTGCAAATAGTTCTGTCAGTGTTTTTAACACTTTTGCAAATGGTTGCATACATAAGCATTCTATGAACACGAATGGTTAACTGTCTATCAGTCAGTCCATAAAGATTTCATTCATAAATTTCGGAACCGCTGTAAGACGTATTAGTCTGATTCCAATCACGCTCTTCTATTAATACATCTTGAGGCGTAGGTCGCGGATAATAATAAGTGTTCATGTTTGGTTTAGTAGCATAACCACTGTATTTCTTGGGATAACCCCTGTGTTTATTACACTCCGAAGAAACCTAATTTTTAAAATCACCGGTAGCTTCCATTTTATCAGCAAAATCTTGTGATAAATCAATAGGCTTAAATTTTAAACCAGAAAGCTTTTTATCAATAAGTTCTTCCAAATTATTTACAGAACCAAATTTAAAATCTTGAATTTCAGGAAGTCTTTGAACATGAGTAGAAACGACCTTGGGTTTTCTTTCAGAAGTTGAAGCAAGATTTGTCTTAGCCATATCAGCCTTTATATCTTTTATCAACATAGTTAAATCAACAAGTTTTTTGTCAAGAGGACTTATATGTTCTCCCAAAATTTTAACATAAAGACTCAAATAGTTATTTTGAGTAATAAGTTTATTAATTTCAGAAATACTGACAGAAGCAATATCTTCTTCAATAAATTTTTGAAAAGCCGAAAAAGTAATACTAGTATTATTTGGTAAAACAAAAGATGACTGAGGAGGGTAGATGGCTTTTGTAAGATTACCACTCCCATCTTTATAAGTCCTTTCAATTACTTTAATATATAAAGGTAAATAGGTGGTTATAAACCAAGGAACAAAATACATAATTTGATTATGCAAAGCACAAGTTTCATAAAACTCTTGAGAGATACTATTCAGATCTTCTTGACTATAAGAATAAAAAAACCAAGTTTTAAACCGATTCCATTTTTCATTAAAAAATTCTTTTTGAATATGTTTTCTTGCCAGGGAACCTGGGCTAAAATCAATTTGGTGTGAAAACATTAAGAATTGTTGGGGTCAAACTCCATCTCGGAGACCGAAGGAATATCTTTGCCAGAAACGTCATCATTCACTTGAACTATATTCGTTCAAGGGTCAATCTTTACCTTCTTTACCACATAATTTCTATCGGATGCGATAGTATGTAAAGAAGCAGCACGATCTTGGGCTGGACCATATAGAGGTTCAATATGGGAAATATGATGAACCGTAGGCAAGAGTCTATGACTTGATAAAGAATGTCTATTATAACTGTGATTCTCAGAGGACATCAACCTGTTGTTAGTAAAGGACTGCCTATGAGGTGCATAACTATTATCAGAAAACTTAATACAAATCCTCCCATCGGGGTTTTGCGATATATGAGAGAAATCAGAATTAATAACCACATCTGTTAACTAATTTGAGGATATAACCGAGTTTAGAGTCCAAGAAGTTGGGAAATCTATTTCCTCCCACTTAATAGGTCTCCTGGTGGTGACCATGGACCTTGCGAAATTGGTTTCCACCAAAATAATTTGATTGGAAATATCATATAATCTACATCTAGGATTAAGAGTAGATAACAATTTGAAATATATTCTATAAGATAAACAAATGAGTTCTGAACCAAGTGCATCATTATAATCATGTGTTTTAACATTTAATGTCAAGGCATCAAGAATATTAGCATCAGTAAGAGATAAATGCAAACTAGGCTGAGTATTAAAGTAAACGGGGACCATAAGCCACCGTAGATTCTATCGAACCCATAAGAGACTGTCAAAAATTTAAATTTCTAACATCACGAAGAGCAGCTAAAAAAGTCTCAGGTAACCCTGTAAGAGTTAAAGGCTTAAAAGCAATTTGCACCATACCAATATGCAAATAATTATACTGATTTTTATATAAATTAACATCACGCTTGTTTAGCAAATGAATAGTCTGTTCAGACAAATTTAAAGCTAAAGATTGCTCAGTAGTTTTAATCAATTGTTTAGAAGATAGTTTATCAAACCAACCATAATCATAAATAGTTTTTATTGGGACTTTAGGAATCGTCCAGTTGTTTAACAAATCAAGGTTTTGAGGTATATTTACTTCTTCTAGTCTAGTACTTTTAGTACTCGTTTCTCCCAGATCTATGAGGAAAAGATCATATCTATGTCGAATAGTTCACCTCCATCTCATATATACCATGAAAGTTCTAGGCTCTGATACCAAATTTACAGGCGACCTGGCAATAATCCGCCCAGTCAGAGATCTAGCAAGTCAAACATCCTTAAGCTAGCGGTAGTCCACCTGATTAAAAATTGAAATACACAAGAATTTTTATATAGCTTCTCGGACTGTATGGTGTTATTTTTACCTGAACAAAGGGTCTGTCAGGAATCTAATACATACTTCTTATTGAGCCCATGTATCTGACAGTTCTAACCGGGTATAAGGCTCCCTTTTGCAACTCCTTAATCGGGATGTGAACCACGGCTGGGCAGACGGAGCCACTAAGGCAAAGCTAATAAGAGTAATACTAGATCCGACTGTACCTCGATCTCAAAACCAAGTCGAGAAACCATAACAAAATTCCTTTATATTTTAATAAAGCTTAGATCATTCATGATCTATATAGGAGAGAAGTTAGTTATTCAACATAGATTTGAGATTTTTAGCCAGTCATAGTCCTGGCTAGGAGAGACAGAGCAAAAGAAAGACTAAAAATAAGATTACCTTAAAAAGGTGATCGTCACCAGAGTCCAAGAAGTGAAGAACTGATCTGAATTTTATTTATAAACGGAATCGAAACTGTGCTGGCTAAGTGCTTTCTTTACAATGATTTACAACAAGTTGTTGTTATTATTATTATTATTATTATTATTTAGTACTCATTTCTCCTAGATCCATGTTCAAAAGAACATATCTATGTCATATACTTCACATTAATCTCATATTTACCATGAAAGTTCCTAGGCTCTGATACTAAGTGACAGGATCTCTGAACACTGGCGGTAATTCGCGCAGTCATCTTCAATCCAGTTTAGCATCCGAACTCAAAGAATAAATTCGAATCGAAATATATAAAAATTTAATATAGTTTTATGACCGTATGGAATGATCTAATCCTTTTACACGAGCAAAGGGTCTGTCAAGATTTAATACGTATTGTTATTAAGCCCATGTATCTAGTAGTTCTAACTGGGTATAGGCGCCTTTTTTCAACTCATTAACGGGATTAGAACCATGGCTGGCTAGACGAAGTCACAAAGACAAAGCCAATAACAACAATATTGAATCTGACTGTAACACCATCTCAGAACCAAGTCAAGAAACCATATATAAATTTATTTATATTTTGATAAAGTCTAGATCTTTCATGGTAGATATAAAAGTGAAGTGAGTTATCCGACATAGTTATGAATCTTTAGCCGGACATAGTCACGGCTCAGATCTGAGAAATAATACTAAAAGATTTAATCAGAAATTAAATAATACCTTATAAAGGTGGCCAACTCCAAGGCCTATAAGAGAACTATACACGTTTATTAACTTCCGTTAAGTATCCGGCGAACTCAAACTTTACAAAATGAGAGCTTTACAATTGAGAGAGAGAGAGCGGGTTTTCTAACCTGCCTCCAATAGACTAAAAATAAACTTATTTATAGAAAGAAAAAAGAATTTGTGTACAGTAACCGTGGGTCCATTATCAATGGGTCCCACATGTATAGTAATAGTGTATCTACAGTTTGATCAACAGTGTATCTACTGTTGAAGATGGCTTTTACTGTTAGAGATATACTTCACATCTTGTCATTTTCCTTCAATTTTTGGAGGAAATCTTTCGCCTTTCTCAGAGTATCTTCTGAAGTGGGTTTTTCCGACTCACTAGGTTGAGCCTCTTGAATATCTTCTACGACGTCATCGCTTGTCTCACTTCTCATAGAAGTGTCTGATTTCTAGTATTGAGTAATATTGAGAAGCAGATTTCTCTTGACTTCTTCTAGATAGCTATTTATCATCTCCTCTTTATTTCCATCTTGAATGGAGATTTTTCGGGCAATATGCCTGACCGAGCTATTAGCAATTATTCCTTTTTTAGGAGTAATACAATATTCTTGGATCCTTTTTGCAATAAGATCCAGCAGTTCTTGTCCCTATAGAGACTTTGTTTTGGGATCTTTTTTCATTAATTTGTCCAAAAAATTATTATAAAAAGTTCTGTATAAACAAGGAATTTGCTCCTCGGTGAATCCCACTTCTGAGGTCCATTTATGAATCCAAGGGATAGAGAATTCAATGAAAAAATAAATTTGTTCTATTTTTTCTATATAACAGATATGATCTGTATGGTATAACTTGTTTAAGTCTGGTAAAACTTTAACCCATTCTTTATATAATTTAAGAAATGGATCAGGCAAATTTTTTGTAATTGGACCGTGGTATGACCACCAATTTAAAAACTAATTAGGGATTGGCTATGTAAATATCTTTGCACAAATCTTTATAAACCATGTATGCTTATGTCTCTCATTATTGTAGTAGAGGACTTTATCAAAAGCATGAATATAATCTCAGTAGGTGAAACTCATAGAGACTTTGTTTAGGTTGATATGTCTTTCTTTCATTGTGGAGATACCCCAATCTTCAACAGATATAATTTGTTTAATTATCATTTTGGAGAATTTATAAACATTCTCACTAGTGTTGTATCCTGAGAAGTGTTGAAACTCAACACTATCGGTGCTTATCAAAATGGTCTCATAATAAGATCGGTTTTGTATGACTCACCCGGAAAATATAATCCGTTGATTAGGTATCGCTGAAATATCTTCCAGGGTTCTTCTTTTCTCTGAATTTCAGATTTTTCCAAAAGAAATATATTTCTTTCTTTGATACCTTTTCATAAGATTTGATATCATCAATATCTTCTTTAGCTATAGATGCAAAAGTATCACTTTGCTTCTGAGACAAATATGCATGTAGTTGTGCGTATAACAGACTATTTTCTGGAATATCTTCCAAATGTACTGAAGATGAAGCCTCACTTTGGGATATTTTGGAGTTTATCAAACTCATTCTTCCTCTTTGTATAACTGGAGAGTTCGAAGAGGATCTGTATGACGATCTTGGGGATGATCTTCCCCTTCCTTTGGTGTTGTTTCCCCTACCTCTGCCCTTGGTTACCCAAGGAGGGTCCATCCTGCAAACATAACACTTTGTTTTATTTAGATGTGTCATAGTAGTCACTGTAATAAACTTCCTCATCAATATTGATAATTTCTTCAAAATTATGTATAGAGAAATCTTCTCTAATAATATCATTGATAATCTCACATAAAATTAATTCATGTAAATCTCTATTAAGATGAATTATTTTTAAAATAGTAACTAAAGTTTTTTCATCAATGAAGGTTGTATAAAAACTCATTATGAAGTTAAATATTCTCTAGATAGAAAATCTGGAAGAGAGTTATCACTTCTCTTTTTATATTGGATTTCAAAATCAAAAGGAGCTAACTAGGCTTGCCACCTAGCAAATATTAACTTTGATGCATCATGTTTAAAGTTTTTGTTAAACATATATTTCACAGATTGAGCATCAATTTTTATCAAAAACTTTTGATTAAATTGTCCTGAAATTTTAACACGCATTTAACGATGGTTAACATTTCATGAGCCACCATAGCATATTTCTTCTGGGTTTCGCTCCATTTCACAGAATGAAATCTGATCAAATATTCATTTTTATCTTTGGGATTAATTTATTTTAATATCCCACCATAACCAATATTAGACGCATCTGTCTCAATAATTTTTTGCCAAGCAGGGTTAGCAAGAGTTAAGCAAGGTAAAGATTGAACACGAAGTTTAATATCTTTTACCAAAGTGGTATGACTATCAGTCCAAGGTGATTTATGATCCTTTTTCAGCCTGTCGTATAAAGGGTCCAAATCACGAGATAAATTTTTATAAAAGGGGGATATGTAATTTAAACTCCCTAAAAATCTTTGCAATTGAGTTCTATCAGTGATAATATCAGAAAATTTGGATGCAAAGTCGATAGATCTTTGAATCAGGGTGACTTTCCCTTGACAAATATGACGTCCTAGAAATCGAACATCAGTTTGAAATAAACTCATTTTTTATTTAGAAATGACCAAACCATTTTGTATAACAATTTTCTTGAAGATGTCTAGATGCTTAATATGCATTTCAAATGTTTTTGAGAATACCAAAATATCATCAATATAAACAATGATAAAATCCAAATATGGGTTGAAAATATCATTCATGATTTTCTGAAATTCAGATGGAGCATTTTTCAAATCGAATGGCATAACATTCCATTCATACTTTCCAAATGGGACATTAAAAATTGTTCTATAAGCATGCTCTTTAAATATTTGGATCTGCCAATATCCTGATTTTAGATCAAATTTTGAAAATATATTGGCATCATATAATCTAGACAGTAAATCTCTTTTGTTTGGAATAGGATACCTAATCCACTTTAAATATTTATTTAAAGGTTTATAATTGATAACCAATCTAGGGACACCTCGTTCCCGTTCAACAACATTGTTAACATAAAATGCAGTACAAGACCAAGGTGATTTTGAAGGTTTTATCAAGAAATTAATAATTTATTACAAAAGGGTTTGATAAAACCTTTAAAATCATCCGTCCTTGTTGCTGAGAGTATCATCTCATAATGCATCCTGTATTTATAAGTAGGTGTAGTATAACAAACTGAATCGAGATACCTGGACATTAACTGCCATGGTCATTTTTCCATCGCAAATCACTGTATTCTAAAAGAAGTATGACTTCTTTTTTATCATTTTGATCGAATACTTTTGTACTCTCTTCGTCTATGAGAACTATGGAATAAGTTGGAGGAGTATCATCCTTCTTCTGCTTGGATTGCATAAAATCCAGAAATTCCTTATACATAGGATGGTCTGTATTAAGACTATTTGTAGAAGCAATATTTGCCGCTATCAATTGCTTGTACCCAATTATTATTATTATTATTATTATTGTATCCTGACACAATACTGTCCGAATAATAAACGCTATTATATTATTTAGTTCTATTCTGGCAAATGGAACGAAGCCCAGAAAAATTATGCCACTATTGCAAAAGAAATTTTGGCAATAGTGAAAAGTGTTTTAAAGTTCCAAGGAGATCTTTACAAACAGAAGTTTTTGATAAAAACTAATTGCCAAGCGGCTAAATTTATGTTTAATAAAGATTGTAAGCATGGTGTTTCTAAACAAATGTTTGCAAGATGGCAAGCTTATCTACCACATTTGTGGCAAGTATCAGATTTGTCAAATTTCCGTTTAGATTTATAAAATCTTTTCTTTTCCTTATAAGGTTCAGCTCTTCTTTCTTTCTTTTCCATTCTTCTTTTCTTCCATGCTTTATAATCCTTTTTGGAAGATTTGTTTTTCGAAGAATGCTTCTCCTTCTTATCTTTAGAAGTTGCCTTAGGTATATCTAAAGCAAATTGTTCACAAAATTCTCTCAATTGTTGTCTTTCATTAAGACGATGCCTTTTAATCTGTTGATTCAACTGATGATCTGTATTAAGATCACTTGTAGAAGTAATATTTGCTACTACCAATTTTTGGTTTCCCATTTGAGCGAGGATAATACCTCTACCAGCTCAACCTTTTTTATAATGAATATCGAAATCAAATGGTGCTAATAAAGCTTGTCATCTTGCAAACATTTGTTTAGAAACATTATGCTTACAATCTCCTTTTATAAATGATATTTTTCCCCTTACTTATTGGGATAGTAAAAAAATTGTTGGTACTTGAAATGAAAAACCTTTTATATTAGAGTTTATTACAAAACCTTTTACAAGAATAATAAATGAATTATCTTCTAGATTGATTTAAAAAAATAATTAAGTCAGTTTTATCAAAGGAGAAATTAATAGTATTGAGATTGATAATATTCTTCAAAATCCTAAATTACAGGATAAAATTGCTATTTTGAAAAATCAGTTCTCCCTTGATATTTGTGGAGATCATCCAAATGCTTTTTGGAACAGGAAAACACATGTTGTTAGCCTCCCTTATGAGGATAACTTTATTGAGGATAATATTCCTACAAAAGCAAGACCTTTCCAGATGAATTCAGATTATCTGAAATTATGCAAAAAATAAATTAATTCTTTGCTTCAAAAAGGCCTTATAAGGCATTCTAAATCTCCATGGTCTTGTACAGCCTTTTATGTTAATAAACACGTTGTACAAGAAAGAGGTGCACCCAAATTAGTAATTAATTATAAACCTCTTAACAAAGCCTTAAAATGGATTAGGTACCCTATCCCTAATAAAAAAGATTTATTGGATAGAGTCTATGATGCTATTATATTTTCAAAATTTGATTTAAAATCAGGCTACTGGCAGATTCAGATAGCTGAGTCAGACATATTTAAAACTGCTTTTAATGTCCCTATGGGTCAATATGAGTGGAACGTTATGCCATTTGGTTTGAAAAATAGTCCATCTGAATTTCAAAAAATTATGAATGATATCTTCATGCCCTACAATAATTTCATAACAGTCTATATAGATATTCTGGTATTTTCTAAAAATGTGAAAACTCATTTTAAACACCTTGATCTATTTAATACAGACCATCCAATGTACAAGGAATTTTTGGATTTTATACAATCCAAGCAATGAAAGGATAATGTTCCTCCGTCCTATTTCACAGTTCTCGTAGATGAAGAGAGCACAAAAGTATTCGATCAAAATGATAAAAAAGATTCCAGCATTTTTACCCAGCAACAGGGTTTGGTGAATTCCAGCATTTTTACCCAGCCAATACAAGGAAAGTTTATAACTTTTCAAAGATTATTATAAAAAGAGTGATGACTCCAGAAGAATGGGGAATGAGCCCCTTGAAGGAAAGGGATTATATCCATCCAGAACAAAAGATAGCAGTAAAATATAATTACTGGGATTATGTGGATAGCTTTAATAAAACTTTATTATATGAAAATGCTAATAGAAAGCATTCCTGGTTCATAAAAATATGCTCCCATATTTTCGACCAACCTATTCCAAATTGGTTCTGTAAATGGTGGATTTTATATGGTTCCTCGGTAAAAATTTTATCAAAACCCTACAAAAATTATATTCTGAGTGGGTAGACATCTCCCCTAAACTTATAAGTTTAGAACAAGATAATATATTCTTTGAAGGTATGTCCTTAATGTATTTTTTCATAGAATTCTCAATTCCTTGGATTATGAAGTGATCCGTAGAGGTTAATAATACCTCTGAAGGGTTTTCGTGTCTACAGGGAACTTTTTATACAAAGTTCTGAAACAAACTTATACAAAAAGACCTTGAAGGAAAAATTCATGGTCAAGAAATTCTTGATTTAATAAATATGACAATGGACAAATATCATAATACAGACAGATCAAAATCACAGGTGGAGGATCTCAGTCCATTCAAGCAAACTGCAAGGAAGCTTCATATGAAGAAATGAATAATATCTAAATCAGAAGCAATTGCCATATATATGGACGAAGTAAAAAGAGATTTGATGAAAAATCTCTATATAGACATTGGAGATGATATATCCATGATGTCAGCAAGTCACACCAACGATGATGATGAATCATGCATTATTATTATTATTATTGTTGTTGTTGTTGTTGTTATTATTATTTCTATTGTTGTTGTTATTGTTATTGTTATTGTTATTGTTATAATTGTTATTGTTGTTGTTGTTGTTATTGTTGTTGTTATTGTTGTTGTTGTTGTTGTTATTGTTATTGTTATTGTTATTACTACACACTTACAGGTGCATTTAGATTCATATGTGTTAATCTTAATAAAAACAAATGAGATCTAAATCCTTCTTCATCAAATAAACCTATACCAAAAATAAATTTACCATAAGTAAATGTCCTTTTATTAAATTGTGTTGGTTTGTTATCATCAAAATTAATACTTGTTGAAACTTTGAACCTGACATTCTTATCCCCAATCGAGACTACTTTCACCTTGGCTTGGATATTCTCATTTCTAATCTTATTGCTCCTATTATGTCCCCATACATATCTCAATAATCTTATTTTCATAACTTTCATCTTCTAAATATGAAATTCTTGTATGACCAACACTCTGTCCCATACAACAAAATTGATTTAACCGCTGTCTAATAATTTTAGTAAATATTAAATTGTGAAATCAGAATTGTTAGGGTGCAATAGTTTTAGTACGTGTCAAAAATTGTAAGGTGAAAAAGATTCATAAAATATAAATAAGATATTTAATAGTATTGGATTGATGTACGTGGTTAACAACTCCAATCAGTAGGCACATGGAAGTGTTTTTAGTTTGTTTACGTTTCATTTTCACATGCAAATTTATAATTTAGTGTATGGTTGTGGTTGAGATAGAATAAAATAAAAAGAGAAAAAAAGGAATTTGCGAAAACTCGTGAGGAAGAGACAAGTTAGTTTTCTGACCTAATTTGTCGTGATTTGGCTATGATTAAATAAGCGAGAAATAAGGAGAGAAAAAGTGGGGGAAGTCCTTGTTTTTCTGATGACTTGTTCATTTCAAATTTCCAAAAGTACCCTCAGACGTGGCATACCGTAATTGCTCTATTGACAATGAATGTCACATAAAATATTTTTATTTATTAAAAGAAAAAAAAAAAAAAGGACAAACCTAGGTATGTGAGTCGATCTCCTACGTTTTCTCTAACCCCTCAACCTACGTGAGGGGCGAATCAGTGTTTATATATAAGTTGGATAGAAAGTTATCACTCATCTCTTTTATTCTACTACTCACTATATACTACTACTAGGTAAACCCAAGCAGCAGCAGCAGCCAGCCAGCCAGCAGAAACATAGGAGTATTCTTTAACAATGGATTCCGCTGATCCTGCTCGGGCATTTGTAAAGGATGTCAAACGAATCATTATTAAGGTAACATACCCAATTTTCTCTCTCTCTTTATGCCTCCTTTTCCTTTTTTAGATTGGAATGTGGCTTGTTTATGGGCCAACCTGTCTCTAATGTTAATACAATTACATATATACAAGGTTGGAACTGCCGTGGTTACCCGAGGTGATGGAAGATTAGCACTTGGAAGAATGGGATCACTGTGTGAGCAGGTAGGTCAATCTTATGCTTCCTCAATTTCCACTAAATAGTCAGTCATGTTTCCCTCTCTTTCCTCACAAACTACTTACAGATTCGGGAACTTACCTCTCAAGGCTTTGAAGTTATTTTGGTCACCTCAGGTGCTGTTGGTGTTGGCCGTCAGCGCCTTCGATATAGGAAGCTCATTAACAGCAGGTTCTTTCTTTCCATTCTAAATTCCTACTCAATTAACAAACTTCCATAAAAAATTGTTCTATCGCCTTAGCTGCCTTAAATATATATGCACAAGTTTACATCTGATTTTGTGTATTCTTAAATATTACCCGAAAAAGATAATATTTTACATGTTGGCATTTACAAAATACTACTTTAAATGTCTGATTCATTCTGGCATATTTCAATCGCAATTTTTCTATGTACTAAATAGCAAATTGGCCTTGTAACGTCTCACAGCTCCCAGTTGAACCTGAGAGGAGTTCATTCTGAAACTTGCCTTAGGCAAATTCCATATCGGGCCTGCTAATCAATTTTGAGGTCTAGGTTTCCTCGCGAGTATATTTACTAATCCTTGGAAAGTCTATGTTTTCAGCTTTGCGGACCTTCAAAAGCCTCAAGGTGATCTTGATGGCAAGGCTTGTGCGGCTGTAGGTCAGAATGGCCTCATGGCTCTGTATGATACGTTGTTCAGTCAGGTAAAACTTTCGTTTTTGGAACTTCTCTGTATATTTCTACGGTCTAATACCTTGCTCAAGGATTGCATAGTGACCTTCCCACTTTATACAGTTGGATGTAACCTCAGCTCAGCTTATGGTGACTGATAATGACTTTAGAGATCCAGATTTTAGGAGACAACTCAATGAAACTGTAAACTCATTGCTCTGTCTAAAAGTTGTACCTATATTTAATGAGAACGATGCTATCAGCACACGGAAAGCTCCTTATGAGGTATCATTTCTCTTGTTTTTTATACTCTACTTGCTGTAGCTGGTGCTTCCTGTAAGAGTTCCTTCGCTAATAGTTCAATAATTATGTTTATGAAAATAAAACAGGCTTGCTGACTTGTGTATAAGACCGACCAACCAAGAGTGCAACTCTTAAATTCTTGAGAAATGTTTATGCAGCTGTTTCAAATATGGATCCTTTGGAACCTGCTTGATCATTGATATTTCTGAGACCATGAGTTACACGTGTTCTCTTTACTTGGATGTTGTTTTTTAACTTCATTATTCATGTCACAAACCCTTCTATTACATTGGTTTCTTTTAAATTATGTCCAAAATATCATGTTGATTTTATTTAATCTTCAGTTTTTTTTTTTTTTTGACGTGATCTGATTTTCAACTTTTAGCTAGTATCCATAGATAATGTCTTTAAAATTTTTCATTTTCGTTTCTTCTTGGTTCATGTTTGTCTTAATAATAATGACAGTTTTAGCTCTCCTTGCAGGATTCTTCTGGAATCTTTTGGGATAATGACAGTTTGGCAGCTCTATTGGCTATGGAGCTAAAAGCTGATCTTCTTGTTTTGTTGAGTGATGTTGAAGGTCTTTACACTGGCCCTCCAAGCGATCCACAATCAGAGCTAATTCATACATATGTTAAGGAGAAGCATGAGGGATTAATTACTTTTGGAGACAAGTCTAGAGTTGGAAGAGGTGGTATGACTGCCAAGGTAAAAGCTGCAGTGTATGCTGCTTATGCTGGCATTCCCGTTGTGATAACTAGGTATGGTACTAGTACTTACAAAACTCTGACATTGTGAACTCTATCTACATTAGTTTAACTTTTAGCTTTCAATTCGGGTATATTAGCTTTGCACATTTCAGTGGTAACTGTTATGTTGTTTTATGGATATGCATTGATCAATCCCAAGTTCATGATCCAAAGTTGTAGTTTGATGATAGAAAGCTTTAAAATTTCTCTTTTGGTCAAGCAGAGGTGTTTAAGAAGTTCTACAGTATTGCTAACTTCTGCTTGATGCGTCGACAAATGGCTGCATTAATTGCTAATAAGTTGGACCAAATTCCCCCTTGCAATTTTACCGTGGAAAATGTGATGCTGCCATCATAACAGACGGATCTAGGATTTTAATTTAATGGCTTTAAAGTATTTTTTTGAAAATCCTAGAAAAGCATAGATATTAACTTTTGAACCTATATTTTCTTTTTTGTTTTCTTTATCAAAAAAGTATACACAAGTGTAATCCTACAAGTGGGGTCAGGGATGGGGGAGTAGGATGTACGCATACCTTAACCCCCTTCCTTCTCCATATAAGCACTACAAGTCTACAACACACGGCTACCTACTACTCTTTTATACTAATCCTCGACCTCTAAACCTTCCTATCTACGGTCAGGCCCTCAGTAGTAAACTGAAGATGTATCATGTCCTGTCTAATCACCTTCCCCAGTTCATTTGGGTCTACCTCTACCTCAATTACATTCTGCTATATCCAAACTCATACACCATCTTATTGGTTCCTCCGCGCACATCTTCTTCACATGGCCAAACCACCTCTACTTTGATTTTGCAAGTCCGATCCTAAGTTTTGGGAGTGATAGAGTTGAGAGTAAATTTGTGTGCCATGCGAGCTCATCTATATATATTTATTGTCTAAGCCAAACATGACGTTTTCTGTTGAACCCATAGTATAGATCCGCCTTTGCATCAAACCTCACAAAGATTAGGCAGTAATTTAACAAATTTATGAAGAGCTTTATCTAATTACTCTAATAGGCCTAAGGAGTTTTCAAAGGTGAGCAAAACAAGATGCTTGTGATCACATGAGTCGTTCAGTTTAAAATGAACACAAATCAGTAACTGATGGAAGCATATTGCTTTTAGCAAAGTATTGCTCTTCAATCTGTTCATGTAATGTTGTGGTTGCACACCACTAGTGTTGCTCCCTATATGTCAACTCTTGTTGATTGGCTCTCTCCCTTTCTCTCTGTGGTTCAAGTGGCTTTGCCAACAATAATATCATTAAAGCACTAGATGGACAACGTGTTGGCACTCTCTTTCATCGCGAAGCCATTAAATGGGCATCAATAGGAGATTTTGATGCTCGAGAGATGGCAGTTTCTGCGAGGGAATGTGCCAGGCGGCTTCAGGTATTATATCTAGAGGACATCTAAATATAATAAATTGCAGTAGAGCTGCATGGATGTGGATACTGACTATTTCTTCCTTTTAACTTCAGACCCTCTCTTCTCAAGAAAGGAGTAAAATTTTGCTAGATATAGCTGATGCACTGGAAGCAAAAGAAGAAGAAATCCTGGCTGAAAATGAAGCTGATGTGGCTGCTGCTCAACAAGCTGGATATGAGAATTCTTTGATATCTCGGTTAGCTATGAAACCAGGAAAAGTAAGACATTGCTCACTTATGATAGATAGTGTCGTGTAAATAATTTTCACTGCAAGATTACATACTTATTTTAGTAAACTCGCTGAAACTAATTATAGATTTCAAGTCTTGCAAACTCAGTCCGTGTGCTTGCTAACATGGATGAGCCAGTTGGCCGCATTTTAAAGAGGACGGAGGTAAGAATCTTGCTTTTCGGGCACTACCACATGACTTTAAACATTATCTCTTTGACTTGCAAAATGACGAGGTGAATAAACCAGATATCAATATTTGTACAAGAAGATTACTTTTATTGAGATTAGGAACAAAGATCAGTTTGCAGAGGAATCTTTTGAAATAGCTTCACATGAAATAAATTTCTGAAGCCTTGGACAATGTAGTGGATCAGACAATATAGTGGATAGGCTAATACATGTGTCAGAGAGTGGGTGAAGAGAGTGTATCTTTGTCTCTTTCCCTTAGAGCAGAAATTCCGCAACCAAAAGACTAGCAGTGTATTCGTAGCACATAGTATCTGCCCCATTCTTCAATCTATCCCATTTTCTTTATCGAGTACTTCTTGAATGAAATCCAGGCAGTGGCTTTCATGCACTTGAAGCTCATTTTGGTTGCTTAAAGGCAGCCTAAAAGTAGCGATGAATAATATTAGTGAATAGCTAAATTTTCCTTGGTCCTCTGGGTCTTTGTCACTAGTTGTATACCTGAAAAAGCTAACAATGTTATTTTATGGAAAATCAAATGGTATAGACAACTATTTTTCACTCTATTGTATCTTTAACCATGGAGAAGCTTGGCCACGTTGGAATTTTAGGTAATACTGATAAAGAGCATCCAGCTATGACTCGAAAATTTGATCACTGATTTATCTTTGAATTCATGCTTGGATGTAATCTTGATTTCTGGAATGTTATAACCTTATCCAGCTTGCTGATGGAATCATATTGGAGAAAACATCATCTCCATTGGGTGTTCTCCTGATTATATTTGAGTCACGACCTGATGCACTGGTACAGGTAAGCAGGGCTGCAAATTATATTCCTTTTTTTTATCCGAAAGTTCTACTGCATGCCAGTTACATGTCTCTCTTATAGAGTAGTTCCTTTTTAAGTTACAAAAACCTATCAAAAGGAAAAATAAAAGCAGAGTGGTTGGATTTCCATGGTACTTGTGCAGCAGTTTATCTTTTTCTTAATGCCAGGGGGTGAGGTTATGTTCCATTTTATAATGGAGCTGATACATGTTTGAATTGTCTATTCTTGGTTTATTTCTTCACATGTTCACAAACCCTTATACACTATTTTGTGGAGCAGATAGCTTCTCTAGCAGTCCGAAGTGGGAATGGCCTCTTGTTGAAAGGAGGGAAGGAGGCTAAAAGATCAAATGCAATTTTACACAAGGTAAAGTTGAGATTATGATATGTTTTCTCAGACCATTTTTCCATGGTGTTCCACTTGATGTACAGCTTTTCACGTATTCCACTTTCCTTTTTTGGTGTTTCCTTTTATATCAGGTGATTACCTCATCCATTCCTCCAACTGTTGGTGAAAGACTTATTGGGTTAGTGACTTCTAGAGAAGAGATCCCTGAATTGCTTAAGGTACATTTTTATAAATCAAATAGAAGTGTACATGAGATGTGAGTTTGGCTCTGATCTTTTTTTCCCTTTGCCCAGCTTGATGATGTTATTGATCTTGTTATTCCAAGAGGTAGCAATAAACTTGTTTCTCAAATTAAAGCTGCAACAAAAATTCCTGTTCTTGGCCATGCTGGTAATTTATATCTTATCACAATTATTTATAACTTTTACATGATATATGCACAATTTACTTCTTTGATAGCAAGTGTGCTAAGATGGTGAAGCTGCTTCATTTTCTTCCAGATGGTATTTGCCACGTTTTCATTGATAAGTCTGCTGACTTGGATATGGCCAAACGTATTGTGTTGGATGCAAAAACAGATTACCCAGCAGCCTGCAATGCAATGGTAACTTGTAATTCTTTGTCCTAATACAATCTCCAGTATCAATCATGTAATATACATCTTTAACATCATTTGCTTAATTACTTTTTTTTTATATAGGAAACGCTTCTCGTTCATGAGGATCTGGTGCAAACTGGAGGTCTTAATGATCTGATTCTGGAACTTCAAGAAAAAGGTGAGGCCTGTTCTGCAGACTCCTTCTATATTTTAAGCTTCTAAATGAGCTCTGTTTGACTGCTTAGTTTTAATCAAGTAAAAAAGCATCTAAAGGTAAGTGTGGTAGTGACATGGTCTCTTGATGGTTATTCTATAACTAGTTACATCTTCATATTTCTTTTTCTGCTGTAAGTGGCTGTTATAATTAAATCATATCTATCAAGTGTGTTTACAGAACGTGCATTGTGTCGTCTGATTTGTTGGTTCAGTATGATTTGAGCATTCTTCTTATTTCCTTGTTTAAACCTTTATTTTGTGGATACAAAACCAATCCATCTTTTGTCATGCTTCTCAGAGCTCATCCTTTGCTTCATTCGTTACTTTGTATATTTTATAATGTTAGTTCAAGGCACCTCTTGGTCCATTTTGTGTTTCAAAGTGCTTCTCATTGTTGTAATTCTCTAGGTAGTTTCGTGTCATATTTGTTTGTTTAGAATTCAACTTCTAGCTTAGGATGATCAACTCATCCCATCCCAAATAAGTTGGAGACACTCATGATTGCCATTCATTCATGAACTGTCAAATATACTAATTCTGTGTTTCTACTCTGATTAACATAAAGAACAGTCTGCTATACAAATCGTCTTTATCTACTCTGATTTATTTAGGTTAATTTCATTCCAATGCCTAGTAATTCAACTTTTTTGGCAAATTAGAGTTTCTGTAAAACTAGAGATCCTCTAAATTTCACTGTAAAACTAAAGATTCCCAAGATACTTCGAATTTGTACATATGTTTATGGCTATCATCTGTCAGTCCAACTTTCACCAACATGACATGAAATGTATATATTACTGAATTCTAAGTTGCTCGGACTCTCCAAAATTGTTTCCGCACCCGTGTCGGATCCTTAAAAAATGCACTACTTTTGAAGGACCCGACACACCCGATGACATTTTGAAGAGTCCGAGCAACATAGACTGAGTTTGCTATTTTTTGTTATTGATTAAAATTTTCTTTGCAGTTTATTTGACGTCTTTAAAGGATTTTGATTATTATACTTTTGCACTCTTGCATTCTCAGTTGAAACTGTAAACTGGAGTTATAGTGTTTTTTTCCTAGCAGTATTTTTCAGATAATGGTATTTTTCCTTTAAATATTTAGCTGAAAGTTGCTAGGGATCCTATAGATTTCAACCACATACAAGCATGAATTCAAGCTATATCTTTTACCAGCAAACAAGTAGGTCATGTGTTTTAGAAATGAGTTAATGGTAAAAAACACTCTTGAACCATCACTTTCACAAGTTTCATACCCCAATTATCTGTTCATTTTTCCTACCTTACTATTACCATCTAGGTATAAAAACACACCTTGAATTGGTCTAGGCCAACTATTAGTTGTTCCCTTTTCGTACCTGAACCCACCTACTTAACAAGGTGTGTTTTAATACATAGATGGTGATAGTTAAGGTAGGAAAAGGGAACAATTTGTATTTAGGGTGTGAAGCTCGTGAAAAAGTCATAGTTCGGGTATGTTTTTTGCCATTATCTCTTTAAATATACCAAATGTTAGGCTTTTTGTCCAATTGTTTTTTCTGAAAGCACATTTAGTAGATGTGAAGATATGTAAAATGATGTTTGCATCATTTGCAGGTGTATCTTTGTTTGGTGGACCTAAAGCAAGCTCAGTGCTTAGTATTCCTGAAGCAAATTCCTTCCATCATGAATATGGTGCACTGGCTTGCACCGTGGAAATTGTTGAAGATGTGAATACTGCTATAGAGCACATACATCGTCATGGAAGGCAAGTTACATTTCTCATAACTATTCAATTTTAAGGCTGTTGTATGTCATTTTCAATGTATTTTATTTGAATCTCTTTTATGCGAATTGCAAAATGCTTATGTGTACCTCATTCGTTGACAGTGCTCACACTGATAGCATCATTACTGAAGACAAAGAAGTTGCTGAACTGTTTTTACGTCAAGTTGACAGGTATACATACATGCCACTGCCTTCTTTTGTTCGATATTGCTCTGTATGTTTTATGTTCAACCTCCTGCACACATAGTTTCTTGAAACATTATATGCTAAGACCTCTAGGATTTCACATGTTTCCAAGACCATACATATTGCTACTCATGACAGCTGCTAATGTGAAACATTTTAAATAATATTTGATCATCTTAATGTAATGTTGACTTTTCAGTGCTGCTGTACTTCATAATGCAAGCACAAGATTTAGTGATGGGTTCCGCTTTGGACTTGGTGCAGAGGTATAAAATTGATCTGTAGATCTAGATTGTATGCTGCCTGCTATCTTTGTTTCACAGTGCAACATAACATTGTTTTTGGCTGCATAGGTGGGGATTAGTACAAGTCGGATTCATGCTCGTGGTCCAGTTGGAGTTGAAGGATTGCTGACAACTAGATGGTATGATGCCTTTAGCTCTCGGAATATGAGTCAAATGACTTGTATATCTTTCTGGCAATTATGCTGCATTAAATAGAAGTTATCTGGGAACTCCACATGAGACATTTTATTTTTTTTGATAAAGAGAAGACATTCTGTAGGACTAGGGGTCTAACTGAAAGGGCATTATTGCAAAGAGAAAAAGCACATGAGACATTGCCATGAGGGGAAAAACATTGTGTGCTTTTTCTCTTTGCAATAATGCCCTTTCAGTTAGACCCCTAGTCCTACAGAATGTCTTCCATCTTTTCTGCACATGCAACCTCATGGAGTCGTGGTAATCTTATTTTTTTTTTTACTAGAAATAAATAGTCTGTTAGCATTTTCAAAATTGTTTCTTCCAGTTCCCTAAAATAACCAGTTGGGTTTTTTGAGCACCACATTTTTGATAGCATTTCTCCCTGAA
The DNA here is from genome assembly GCA_036250505.1 of Solanum acaule. Lineage (NCBI taxonomy): Eukaryota > Viridiplantae > Streptophyta > Magnoliopsida > Solanales > Solanaceae > Solanum > Solanum acaule. Next base: position 45,977 of record JAJOOR010003065.1, read on the forward strand.
TGTTTGGCTGCTTGGTTGTATTACTATAAATCTTACGATGATTCATTCATTCCTTTGTGATAGCATGACTTTTGAAGGATATTTAGTCCAAAGAAATCGATAGGTCCGATAATATAGCTATTTGAGTTAATAGTTAGATGGTTTTAGTAGGTTTCTAGGAACATTATAGTTTCTGCTTTGGTGTAGTACGCCAAACTGACGTTGCCATTTTGTTGTTGTATGACATAAGAAGATATTGTAACTTTTTTATGTTTGCACTTTGAAATGATATTCAAAACACTGACGTAGTGGTACAACCTTTTTATTTTGTAGGCTTGCAAGGGGATCTGGACAAGTTGTTGATGGTGATAAAGAGATTGTATACACTCACAGAGACCTTAATCTGGAGGCTTGAGAGTAAATGTATGCAAGTATTATTATTAACGTTATTGTTATTATTATTATTATTATTATTATTATCCTCTTTGGATCTACCTACACTTGGATTTGGTAAAGCGCATTTTGCTTATCCTGAGATTTACAAGTGTTTCAGCTGTGGATATTGATTTATAATGGGAAGAAAAGAGGAACCAGGGGCAGGTGGGTGAAATAATTTTTGTAATTAGCAGAGGTTAATGAAGTTGGTTTAGTACTTGGTTGCTCTAGTCAATTAGCTGCCAAATTTGTCTTATTAAAACAGCTTTCGATTAGCTATTATTAAAACTTCGAATTCTGTACCTCAACAATAAAAACGTTAATGATATTTAATACTACTTCTTTATGGTATTTTGTTCATCTTTCAAGTTTCCACCTTGTTAACTCAACTTAAGAGTTAATTTATAGGAAAATTTAGACAAAATGCCAAAATTCTTTATCTTAAAATAATAATCTATTTTATTACAAAAATAAATAAATAAATGGCTACTTTGACCACACTTCTTTCAAGTGAAGTGCATTTATGTTGGTGTCGATTGAAGGCTAATTGGGAGTTTCATTATCTCTTCTTTTTTGCTCTTACAATAGTTCACACACTTGCTCTATGAATTGAAATTTTTAGTTGGTGAATTTGAAATTTTTAGTTGGTTAATGAGCCACACTTGATCTAATGCATGGTTTGTTTGAACATATAAAAATAACTAAAAATTGTAATAAAAATCTTAAATATGTATTTGACCAGCCATGAATGTGAATTTACATTTAAAAATTAAAACATGCAAACTGTTCCAATTGCATGTTAAATTATTAAACCACGAGTTGGTTGGTAATAAATCATTGCCACTTTGAAATTAGATTTCAAATCATTATCAATTGTCGGTAAACGAAGCTCATATCTAAAATTTGAAACTACTTAGAGGAGAATTGAGTTGGTTTGGATTGAAAAAAAATTAGCTCGTTGAGGAAGATTGTCACTCAAATCCCTCAACGGACAGAACCCAATGTCCTAAGGTTCCGAGAGAAGCAACTTATAATTTGTATTTACAATACATATAACTATGACAATCATGGAGTTGTGACAAATTTATATAAGTTGCAATGATAAAATAGGCCCAATTACTTAAATAGTATATTATATAGCATTAATTATGAGTTTTAGTACAAGTTCTATACTTTAATAGCCAAAATGAATAAATATACATTCTCTCTCTCTCCTTCTCTTTTCTTCTGTCTTTCTCTCTCCTTCTTCTCTTTTCTTCGGTCTTTCTCTCCCCCTCTTTCTCTTTCTTAAATTTCAATTATTCTATGTTTAGTGAAGACTAATATTTTTTTTTTTGTTAAAGATAAGAAACTATGAAGATTTTTTTGACATCATTAATAAAATAGCTAAATATAAATAACAATTGTTATTGTCAAGACCTAATTTAGGACCATGACCGATGCTAAGGAAGAGAAATCCAAAACAAGCTTTAATAAAATTCTACAGAAAATTGGGCAAAGCTTCCTCTATTTTTGGGCTTATCCAAATTTCCCTGTCTCATTAATCAGCTACATAGTTAACAACCCCTCCAAATCAAGGCACAATATCCATGAACAATCTCTTGCCACGCAATAATACTATTTCATCTCCAAAAAAATGGAAAGAAGTTTAACACTAGTCAAACGTCTAAAAAAATGAAAGAATACAAATGACTCAAGTAAAAGAAGTGACTATAGAGTGACTCTAAGAGTTCAAAGGAAGGTTCACAACAAATAAATAAGCTTGCTACCCATGCAAACAAGTGCAAGGCTCACCATAGAATGTCAGCTTGCTAGCTCTAGTTAGTGAAAGTCTCAACGTCACATGTATGCTTTGTAAAAATTTAGCGGGGAATAAGATGCTAGCTCAGTGAGTAACAACACCTAACCAAAACTGTTTTAATGAGGGACGAGTCAGAAAACATGCTAGTATGATAATCAAAATCATGAAATAAACGTCATTTCAGAAACGATAACAATATTCCATCTTATTTGTTCATGTAGACAAAATCAATATAAACATTTAGCAATAAACTCATAAAACCACTTTCATAACAAATTTATATTTCCAGAAATTAATCATGTAATCAGTGTGGCCTTCTTCTTTAAGATATAACCAATAACAATGAACTCCTCGTAAAACAGTCAAATATTCATATCGGTAGATCCCTACTCGAGGGATATCAGTAACGGTATGCTAGTTCTATCTTCCCACTAGCAAGGGCTATATCGATAAGCTATAACTACAAGTCGCACCAGGTCTAACGAACTCGCCATTAGCTACAAAATTCATCAAGGTCTACTCCCATTTGTATTTTTTTAAAACACTAAAAGCATTTCAAATGGTAAGTAGACCTTGTCAAAATATAAAACTTTAACCAAAAACATATGTCAAAATACTTATTCTCAAGTAAGTAACAATATTTTCAATAACGGTAATCCTATTTCAACTATCAATGAACATTTCTTATAAAGTTAGAACATCTCAAATAACAATCTCAATATCATAAGACTTGTCCCACAAGCAAGTTCCAAATATTCGGCAACACTTTTAAATCACGTATAAATCATAAAAGTCATAAAACACAATTGTGGTAAGATTACTACTCACAATACCCATGTTGAATTAAAAAATTCGTCACCTCAAGCAATCTATAAGACTTCTTCGATCAATCTATAATCACATCATAATGATCCTGTGTTACTTCCTTTATTTAGGATAATTCATACTACATTAAGATATTCATTCCTCAAGGTTCCATGACTGACTCTTAATCTGCCAATTTATATCTAATTAGTGCCTCAGATCACGCAAACCAACCTCATTGATGAGTATTTCACACTACAATTGTAACACCCTAAAAATTTACTCCCTTTGTCACATTTTATGTGAGGTAGTTTGACTCGACACAGAGTTTAAGAAAGAAAGGAAGACTTTTAAAACTTGTGGTTTAAAATGAATGATAGAAATTTGTGTAGCTACAAATCATTTCATTAAGGGTAAAATGGACATTTTAAAGTGAAATGATTACTTAATATAGAAATGTGTCATTATTTTTGGAACTAACTAGAAAGGAAAGTAAGTCATATAAATTGGGACAGAGGGAGTATAAGCTAAGGTCCGAAGAATTCTTCATAAGTGTATAGGGTTGTACCAGATGATTCTCTATTGTGCATAAGTGTTAAAGTCAACTATATAGTGTGGGCGGATATTGAAGATGAATTAAGGTAATAATAATCCTCTAACCCAAAGTTGAGTGGAAAGTTTCCTTATCGATAGATTTTCCATATAAGATTTTACTTGGGTTAACTTAAGACGACCATTTATCTTTGAAAATGAAGAATTAGGTGGCCTATTACCTACAAAATTAAACGTCTATGAATCTTCTTTCAGACTCCACCAAGTTTGCGTTATTTGGAGTTTAGAGTAGAGAGTTATGGTCATTTTACTAAATGATACAGTGCAATTCAATTTTGACCAATGGGAAAAATTCTAAAAAGGTAAATTTCTTGTGCTTATACCACTAGGAAAACCTTAAAACAATTTTCTTAACTTCTACAAAGCTTTAAACAATGATATTGCCATATTTTAATTTCTTCTTTTCCTCTCTCAAACCCTAAAGATAAAATTCTAAGGAAAATCAAAGCATAAGATTTCCAAGCAAGATTATCTTAAATATTTTTCAAGATTCCTCTTCAAGCAATGTTTTTTCAAATCATTTTCAAGATTATTCTTCAAGGTACATCTATCTATCTGTCTGTCTGTCTATCTATATTTTATAATTATATTTATTTATATTATATTAAATGCAGACACCTCTTCACATTGAATGATTGTGACTTTTCGTATAGGTTGATTCAGTAAAACGACTTGATTTCACCTAATAATAGATTGGGTAACATCATTTTTAAGGGAAAATCATCAATTTGTTGTGTCTTGTTTGATTTGTGGGGAATTTTGAGTACCCAGGGTGTTTGAATTGTTGTGTGTAGCCTAAGATTGTTGTTTAGCTTTTCTTAATTGATTGTTCTTGAAATCTCGGGGAAAAATCATAATTTGGGTTAAGGGGGCTATTGAATGCCTATTCGGCGAGCTCTATCGAGCTCGCCAAGGTATTCACCATGTCAACATTTGGTCCCCAACTCACATGTTTGTGTGAAAATCTTCCAGTCATCCCAACTATTTATAGTGAGCTCTTTGTGGCTCGCCAAATGTGTTTGGTGAGTCGCTGATTGGTAATTGAGCTCGCCTTTTTTATCCAAATATCTTCCAGGAACCTCTGATCTATTCAGTGAGGTACCTTGTGCTTGCCAAACCTTCTTGGTGGGTCGCTGACCCAGTTTGGTGAGCATCTGACTATATTTTTTTAAGCTTCAATTTTCATTTATTTTCACTAACCCTTCTCCCAATATGTGTTGTTTGTGCTGTGTAATGTAGGAATGACTCGTCGTTAGGTACATGTAAGAAGGGACACTTTTCTAGATGTTTCTACACTCTGAAGAAGGCAAACAAGGGTAGTGATCTTAGAACCTAGTGAATGTCTACAACCTACTCAACGCAAGTCTGAGAGTATGAGTGACCTAGTATGAGCGTATGAGTGACCTAGCGAATGTCCACAACCTACTATTCCTACTATGATCTTCATAGCCATTCAATGTACTTGCTCATATATGGGCTGAGATGGCAGGGCAAGATACTCTGTCGACTTATTATTGGCTTATACTGGATATCCTTACCACTTACGTTGAGGAGCATGAGAAAGTTGAGGCTAGTTCTGAGGATGTGACAACTTTAAAGGGCGATATTGATAGGTTGAGGAAAGATGTGGATGAGCTTAAATCCAAAGATATCTCTATTCTTTGGGGTGATGTACCCCTACCCAATGCTCTGGCAACTAAGTTCTTTCGCACCTAGTGCTGATGTTGTTGGGCCACAAAATGATGCAATACATGTTGATGATTATTATGATGAGTCCTCAAAGACTGATGAGGAGGATCTTGAGAGGACTGAGACACACGAGGAGGCTGACACATACGCTGACTTGGCAGATTTGGACGATACATTTGTACTGATTACCATAGAAAACTCTCTCAAAACAATTTTGTAGTTGGATGAAGTGGGATTCACCCTCCGGTGCATGTCTCCACCAATGATGCATTGGGCATTGATGCACTAGTTGAGGCCACTCCCGTGAGCCAAAGTTCTCCCAAGGATTAGCCCGACACGGGATCCTTCTACTCACTCCCCATTATTGGTTTTCTTTTATTTTTCTTAGCATTTAGGACAATGCTTCTTTCTTTTGGTAGGGAGAGTGTGCTTTACTAGTTGTTTTATTTTGGTTGTATTTCAGTTGTTTTGAGACACTTGTCTTAAATCTCTTTTGAGTTGTATTTAAATGGATGATGATGTAGTATTAACTTCTTAATTTTATTATTAGTATATTGCTTAGTGTTTGGTTGTGATTTGTCTCTCCCTATGATATTGTTAAAAATTTGGTTGTTGGTTGATGTTGAAATGTTTGCATGCTTGTCTTGAATATTTGAGTGACGATCGTGATCAACATCAATGACTTCAATAGTGCTTTTTATTAGAAGTGTTCTTATATAGGTTCAAAGGAAATTTAAGTCGCATAATTCTTGTGTGAACTCTTAGTGTCTAGATGCGACTACTTTAAGTATCAATTGAGAGACTTGTAATGATCGTTGCACGCAAGCTAGGTTTGTAGAGTTATGTTCGGAAGAGTGTTTGAGTGTCATGTGTGGTGAGGTATACTTGAAATTAGTGCATTGTGGATACCTAGAACTAGTCTTGTTGGTCTGATTGTTTGATAATTGTGAATGTGAGAAATGACCTTAGGCTCTATTTTTGAGTGTGAGCTTGCTTATTAAACCTTTGTTGTAACCACATAGTGAAATTTTGTACCAAGATTGACATCATTTGAGCCCAACCCTTTTTTTGGCAATGAAACGAGTCCCTAATCCCCAATCGATTGTGTTATATGACCTTTTATTCACACCCAAAATCTTCTCGAAGCATCAGTTTTTACGAATAGCCAACTCAAGCAAAAAGCCTAAGTTAGGGGTGCGGTAAGATAAGAGAAAAAAATCTGAGTGAAAAGGTTTTGAATCTCATCCTTGCATCCGTTTGGCAAGAAGATGGAACCCCTTTATATGAAAAAAAGAAAAAAGAGAAAAAGAAAAAAAAAAGTCTTGTTCTATCAAAGGATCAAGTAGCACCCTCAACTACATGATCCTCCAAAGAACCTCCACAAAAGAGACTTCTTTGTTTCTCAACTTTTGGACTTGGTGGTCTAGAATCTCAACCAGAATCTCTTAATAAGAAAGACTTTCTTTCACACAACACTTTCTAAAGGCACAAGTGAAGTAGAATCACCAATACAATTATTCAAAACCGAAACATGAAATATCGGATGCACCGATGCCAAATCTAAAGGCAAATCCACTTAAATCAATTTCATCCTAGAACATGGGTTAAGCATGGATACATGAGAATTCATCATAAAAGCATAGAGTTAACTCAATTCATGCACAAGAGATCATAATTCAATCAATTAAATCAATAATCAAGAGAACCCATAACATAGAAGAAAAACCCCAACTCAATTGATGATTTCTAACTTCGAAAATAGGAGAATTTGGGAACTCCATGAATGAAAGAAATCCATGAATGAAAAATATCATACATCGATTCCAATTGCTTAAATTCAATGATGGAATTGGATACTTGGCTTGCAAAGCCTAGCTTGGACCTTTCTTCTTCAAGCTTTCGAGAGAGAGAAATATTTGGGAGGAAGACTTGTTCTTCATTTGTGAATTTGAGAGAATGATTTTCAATTGGGGAATTTTGGAGTTAAATCACTTATATAGGGGTTTTGGTGAAGGGTTAAACAACGTAGTATTAGGCTAGACTAATTAGGAAAAGACCCAAAAGCCCCTCAAAATAATAACTGCCGACCCAAACGACGATCTGACTGACGGTTCGTAGGTCAAACCACGGACTGTCCTGTTGGGGCGTCGTTTGGAATAGAGGCTTGGTCCTGAGGCCCTAGATCGACAGACCTCATCCACGGACCATGGTCCAATCGACAGTTCATTGATCCCGGCCTTGGATTTTGACCTTTTGATCCTGATTTTTCTCTAAGTCTGGGACTCACCTATGAACCCTATCTACGGCTCGTGCATTGAACGACGGACCGTCCTAGTAGACCATTGAAAAAGTACTGAAACTTGACATTGTTGAAAAATTGAGTTGGAAAACCATGGGCCTACATACGGTCCGTGTGTCAGACCACAGACCGTCGGTGGCGTCCTCGGTCTGGCACCTGATTTCTTAAAAGTTGAAATTTTTAACCTTTTTAAATCCTTGGTGTTACATTATTTCCTCTTTGGGATCATTCGTCCTTGAATGAGATTCAAGACATCATAAGGAGTGTAGGAACTTAAACCTAACAGCCCAACATGAATGCAATCACATAAATGCACATATCCGAGGAGGAAACATCAACTCCAAGCTAAAGCATGTTCAAAACATCATATCATAAAGTCTATATGCAACTCATACCCAAATGCACATAAACATGTAAAAATCAATAAAATTGACTTATTTTCTCAAAACTTAAGCTCTTCATGAACATGCATAGATGAGGAAATCATGGGAATATCTAAGACACATGACACCAAAAGAGTAAACCTTGAGGAACTCAATACCTCAAGTTAGAGTAGGGGTAGAAGGAAAGAGATAAGGATATCAGAACATCATATCGGCCTCGACCTCCCAAGAAGTGTGCTTATATAGGTTCAATGGAAATTCTAGTTGCATAATTCTTGCGTGAACTCTTAGTGTCTAGATGTGACTACTTTAAGTATTGATTGAGAGACTTGCAATGATCGTTGCACGCGGAATAACGACTTGGATGCGAACATTTCACAGTGAGGTATACTTGAAATTAGTGTGTTGTGGATACCTAGAACTAGTCTTGTTGGTCTGATTATTTGATAATTGTGAATGTGAGAAATGACGTTAGGCTCTATTTTTGAGTGTGAGCCTACTTATTAAACCTTTGTTGTGACCACTTTGTGAAAATGTGTACCAAGATAGACATCATTTGCGCCCAACCTTTTTTCGGTAATGAAACGAGCCCCTAATCCCCAACCGGTTGTGCTATATGACTTTTCATTCACACCCAAAATCTTCTTGAAGCATCGGTTTTTACGAATAGCCAACTTAAGCAAAAAGCCTAAGTTAGGGGCACGGTAAGCTAAGAGAAAAGAATCTGAGTGAAAAGGTTTTGAATCTCATCCTTGTATCTGTTTGGAAAAAAGATAGAACCCCTTTATATAAAAAAAGAAAAAAAAGAGAAAAGAAGTAAAAAAGTCTTGTTCTATCAAATAATGCAAAGGTTATTTTATTGAGTAGTTGAATAAAAGGGGTCTCCAATGAGCTGAACAAGAAAAATAATGTTTTGACAAGAATGAGGATGGATCTCATGTTCAAAACGAGGAAAGAGAAGAATAAGAGGTGAAATTCTGGAAATGCTTCAAGAAGGTGGAGTCACTATAAACCAAAATGATTAAACCATGCCCTTCAACCCCGTTATAAACCTTGAAATACGTTTGTGGTTTTACAAGAGCAAATTCATTGATCAGTTGGAAATTACGGGCAAGCATATTTGTAGAAACATGCATGTTTTTCCCTTTGGGAGTGTGAGAGTTTGTATTGATTCCTAAAGTTTTTTTCCTTGATTAACTCTGTGTGAGCATGGAATCATTCTTGGTGTTAGCAGACTAGAATACTCTTTTTGAGCATAGTTTTGCATCTTAGTGAGCATTTGTGAGCATGAACTTTGATTGATAATGGATAGTGATCATTTGAACCTTTTGGTACATAATTGAAAATACATGTCTTAGATGTAACCGTGTGATGATAGCACTTGCATATTAGCTCTGAAGAAGACTATTTGTAGACATCTTTGTTAAACTAATTGATCTCTTGATTTACGTGGGAACAAACAAAAATTTAAGTTGAAGGTCTTGATGAGTCAGTTATTTTGGATTCATTTGAGGCATATAGTTCACCAAATAGTGTCCCCGATGCTGTTTTATTTCTATTTCTAATGTTAAATTGTTAAATTGCAGCTATGATGACTTAAGGACAAAACAAGACAAAAAAGAGCGAAAAGAAGTTAAAAACATGAAAAAGTATAGACAATAGTAAACTTGAGGCTCACCAAGTACTTTTAGCGACTCACCAAACAAGAAACAACTAGTCAAATACTTCTGAAAAATTTGCTAAAAATTCAAAGTAGATAAGCGAGGAAAATAATTAAACATAGACTCGCCAAACCTACCGGTGAGCTCTGGTGTTATCGCCAAAAGAACCTCAGAACTCGCGAAAAATGGAAATAACTTGGCGAGTGAAAGTTAGACTCGGTGACTTATGGAGGTGGGTTCCATCAGGCTCGGCAAAATATTTCAACACCTGAAGCCGTGAAATAAAGCTCAAAAGCGAGAAGGCACGCAATTTGGTGAGCTCGACTAACGTCGCTAAAATGCATCTGAGGTGCAATTTTTTTCAAACTTTTGGAAGGTATAAATGTTTTTGAAGAGATAGAAAAAGATATACTTCACAACTATAAACATCTGAACATAGAACATTCTAAAGATTTTGGGGGTTTTTAGCTTGTAAGACTTTGGATTATTGGATTTTTGATCTGGGTATTTTGGAATTGAAGATTCAAGCTCATTTTGATTCCATGCAAAACAATTTATTTGGTATAATTCCTTTTCTTTGTAGCATGATTAGCCAAACCCCATGATTCTAGGGGTGTGCAATGTAATTGGGTACAAAATTATATGTTGGTCTTTGAGTTTGCTCAATTAAATATTAATTTATAATATGTTAAATTATCTTACTATGTTTTCATGTATGATTTGAGGTTTAAAACTCAAATTTAGTTGTAGATATCTATGCTTTCTTGTGAAAGGTGCTTGGACTGGATAAGTTAATTGACAATCATTGATTAAATTCAATTGTTTGAAAAAGGAAACTTTATTGACGTAAAGGATTAGCCTTGTATGTTGCACATGTTGAGGTTTGACAAAAATCTCATGAAAGAAGATTTGGATTGATAAATGCTTATCATATTTCGTAATCTAGCCTATCTATTAAAATCGACTATGTTGAGCAACACAATTACCCAAAATCAAAATTGATACTTAATTACTACACTCCTGGGATTCCTTTTCTTACTTGCAAAATTCCCTTGTCCTTCATTAATAAATCTCATTATTGATAATTTGAGATCTTTTGAATTTATATTTACGTTAATGTTGATTAAACAATTCACAAAAGATAAGTTCATAGGTGTACTTTGTGATTGAAATCTAGCTTTACAATTCCTTGTGGGATTCAACAACAACTCTTTGTTGGGTTATTTATTACTAACGACTGCATAAATGTTAAATTATAAAACGTATATTTGAGTATTATTAGTACATAGGAGGAACTAATAACCCAACTGAAACTGAAGCATAGGGAAAGAGATCGCGGTACTTGGCCATCATATCAGAATCGGCCTCCCAAGTAGCAACCTCAACTAACTAATCCTCCAAAGAACCTCCACAAAAGAGACTTCTTTATTTCTCAAATTTCGGACTTGGTGGTCTAGAATCTCAACTAGAATATCTTAATAAGAGAGACTTTCTTTCACACAACACTTTCTAAAGGCACAAGTGAAGTAGAATCACCAATACACTTATTCAAAATCGAAACATGAAATACCGGATGCACCGATGCCAAATCTGAAGGCAGATCCACTTAAATCAATTTCATCTTAGAACATGGGTTAAGCATGGATACATGTAAATTCATCATAAAAGCATAAAGTTAACTCAATTCATGCACAAGAGATCATAATTCAATCAATCAAATCAATAATCAAGAGAACCCATAACATAGAAAAAATACCCTAACTCAATTGATGATTTCTAACTTTGAAATTAGGAGAATTTGGGAACTCCATGAATGGAAGGAATCCATGGATGAAAAATATCATACCTTGATGTCAATTGCTTAACTTCAATGGTGGAATTGGATACTTGATGTTTGCATAATATAGACACAACTTCCAATGCAAGTGTATACGATCGTACAATAGTAAAGTAACCCAACCAAGGGTTGGGGTCGAGTCCCAAGGGAGTGGGCTTGAGAATTAATAGAAAAATAAAATTAAGTTCTAACTAGTCATAGCTAAAAACATTGTCGAATACAAACATACTAAATCTAAGCGGTGACACAAAAGTGTCAATTAACAATGGGGGTTTGTAACAAGTAAGCAAAAATCAGCGAAAATGCAAAAGAGTACTAATCAAGGAGATGAGATTCTTGGGATGTGATAGGAATACGGGTTAAACTAGATCATTGGGTACATGCTTTTGATAGTAAATTCGTTGAATATTTGTGACTAGGCTAGACTATAGTGGGGGTAAATTCTCTCTCGAGCAACTTTCCCCAAATCAACTCGGTTGCTCTCGAACACCGAGTTGCCGCATGAAGAACAACCTCCACCTTAAGCCACTCACTCTCTCGAGCTGAGTGTGTGGGAGAAGGAGTAGGGTTCACTCTCTCGAGCTGAACCTCATGTCGACCCAATCCCACCGGCCATCAATTTAGTAGTCTTAGTTTTACGACCTCTCTCTCTCGAGGAAGCCGAAAACACAAAGGTGAAATCGTATTTGCAACTACAATTTCATTAAGTTCCAACACAACTACTAAACAAAATCACATTTAAACAACGATTAAAATATCAGCAACCAAGACCCAACAATTAACTTAACCTATATTCACAAAATCATACCCCAATAATTGGTGTTTTAGCTAGACATGTATAAGAGATAGAAATTTATACCAATATGAGTTTGAATTTAAATAGGTATGAAGATTTAAGTCTCAAAACAAGTCAAGACACCCAAGTCCAAAATCTTGGAGTTGAAACCCTTTGAAACTTCAAGTTCTTCAAAACCCTCTCCAAAATTAGAACTCAAAAAGAAAAGCAAAGTCTGAAAAATTATTGTTCAAAGCTAAAAAATTTGATACTAGAATAGTAATTCTCAACGAGTATTTATAGTTTTCAAAAATCTGTGCTGCGAAGGATCACTTGGCGAAGTTAATCGGAATCGCCGATCAACTCGGTGATCCTCCCTTTAGTCTAGTTCATCGCCATCTTGCATTAGCCTTCAACATCGTCATGTTTTGGATCATTAGGCGACATAGTACTGCTTCATGGAATTGCTTGGTGACACGCCGATTACTCTTTTTCACCACCAGTTTGATCCTTTCCTTCAAGGCTCAGTACACTGGAACAAAAGGCAAGGATAAGACCTTTTGGCGACTCGCCGAACGGGTTCGATGATTCTCAGATCTTTATTTCTTCGTTCTTTCAGTTGCCTTTGTTCCTTTTTGCTAAGTAGTGTCCATGCTTTCCCTCAAACTCCAAATACCTGAAGCTTAAGGGTTTTCATCAGATATTGAGACAAAATATGCATTTGAGGACACTAATACTATCAAAATATAGCCCTAACTGAGTCCAATTTATGGACTCATCAATACTTCTCTTGCAAATCCTAGCTTGGACCCTTTTTCTTCAAGCCTATGACAGAGAGAAATATTTGGGAGGAGGACTTGTTCTTCTTTTGTGAATTTGAGCGAATGATTTTCAATTAGGAAATTTTGGAGTTAAAACACTTATATAGGGGTTTAGGTGAAGGGTAAAACGACATAGTATTAGGCTAGACTAATTAGGAAAAGACCTAAAAGCCTCTCAAAATAATAACTGCCGATCCAGACGACGGTCTGATTGACGGTTCATAGGTCAAACCACGTACTGTCCTATTGGGGCTTCGTTTGGATCAGAGTCTTGGTCCTGAGGCCCTAGATCGACAGACCTCATCCACGGACCATGGTCCAATCGACAGTCCTTTGATCCCGACCGTGGATCTTGACCTTTTGATCCTTAGTTTTCTCTAAGCCTGGGACTCACCTACGAACCCTATCTATGGCTCGTGCATTGAATGATGGACCGTTCTGGTGGACCGTTGAAAAAGTACTGAAACTTGATATTTTTGAAAAATTGAGTTGGCAAACCACGGGCCTACCTACGATCCGTGTGTCAGACCATAGACCGTTGGTGGCATCCTCGGTCTAGCACCTGATTTCTTAAAAGCTGAAATTTGTACGCTTTTTGAATCTAAGGTGTTACATTATCTCCCCTTTGGGATCATTCATCCTTGATTGAGATTCAAGGCATCATAAGGAGGGTAGGAACTTAAACCTAATAGCCCAACATGAATGCAATCACATAAATGTACATATCCGAGGAGGAAACATCAGCTCCAAGCTAAAGCATGTTCAAAACATCATATCATAAAGTCTATATGCAACTCATACCCAAATGCACATAAACATGTAAAAATCAATCAAATTGACTCATTTTCTCACTACTTAAGCTTCTCATGAACATGCATAAATGTGGAAATCATGGGAATACCTAAGACACATGACACCAAAAGTGTAAACCATATGGAACTCAATACCTCAAGCTAGAGTAGGGGTAGAAGGAAAGAGATGAGGGTATTGAAACATCATATCAGCCTCGGCCTCCCAAGTAGCACCCTCGACTAACTGATTCCTCCACAACACCTTCACGGAAGCAACTTCTTTATTTCTCAAACTTCTTGACTTGCTGGTTTAAAATCTTAGCCAGAACTTCTTCATAGGAAATATTCTCCTTAACTCCCAAACCTTCTAAGGGAACTATAGATGTTGGATCATCAACACACTTCTTCAACATAGAGACATGGAAAACCGGATGCACCGATGCCAATTCATTAGGCAATTTAAGTTCATAATCAACCTTACTACACGGCTCAAAATCTGATATGGGCCTACATAATGGGGACTAAACTTTCCCTTCTTACCAAACCTCATTATGCCCATCATGGATGAGATTTTCAAATAAACCCAATCATGAACATCAAACTCATGATCTCTTCTTATCAGATCAGCATACGACTTTTGCTGACTTTGATCCATTTTCAACCTTTCTCTAATAAGTCAAACTTTCTCCGTAGCATCATGCACCAACTCGGGACCTATTAGGGCAAATTCACCCACCTCAAACCAACCTATGAGATCTACACCTCCTACCATAAAGAGCCTCAAATGGAGCCATACCAATACTTGAGTGATAACTATTGTTATAGGAAAACTCGATCAGTGGCAAATGGTAATCCCAATTACCTTTGAAATCAATCACACAAGCTCTCAACATATCTTCCAAGGTTTAGATAGTACGCTCCACTTTCCCATCAGTTTGTGGGTGAAAGGTCGTACTAAGCTTAACACGAGTACCAAGACTATTTTGAAAAGATCTCCAAAACGTTGAAGTGAATGGGTACCACGATCGGAGATAATGGATAAAGGGACTCCATGCAACTTTACCATTTCTCTTAGGTATAATCTATCATAGTCCTCTGCTGAATAAGAAACCTTAACAGGAATGAAATGGGCTGACTTCATCATTGTCACGACCCGAGAGTACCCCCTAGTCGTAACATGGCGTATTCGACCCGAAGGGGTCTTATACGAGCCACATAGTCATTCATTGCATTCAATAATGAAAATAGTGCGGAATAAAAAAAAAACTTATTTACATCCACATATT
>JAJOOR010003066.1:0-59368 GCA_036250505.1 Solanum acaule
GTCGGTGCAATTAGGCGTTTTAACTTTAAGTTTAAGCCTAAGTTTGACTTTGGTCAACATTCTGAGTAAACGCGCTCGGATGAGAATTCCGTCAGTGCAGTTAGCTCCGGAATGTCGAGTTTGGTCTAGATTGACCCTTCTTTTGTGTCTCGAGGTTTTTGATATCTTTCCGAGCCCTTTTGTGGGTTTTGACTTAAAATGGCTTTTGGAAGTGGGACCCACTTTTTATCGAAATGACCTCTGATGGAAATTTTGACTGCGCCGTTGAGTCCGAAATATCAAATTTGGTTGCATATCTCGTTTGCATGCACGGGGTTTCGAACGAGATCGGAGCACCCCGTCGGAGTTTTAAGTTTTGGAAATTATTGTAGATTTTCTGCAATAAATGCAGAAAAACAGCAACATATTTCCAAACTTCAAACTCTCATAACTCTCTCATCTCTCATCTGATTTAGGCGATTCGAAGTGCGGGAGCTTCGTATTTTCAGTGGCCTCGCTGTAGGGTGTTCAAACGTTGTTGGGTGCACGTAGTTCGAGGTAATTTCGCGATAAAACCTGACTGCAGTACCTTTTTCGAGTCTTTGTTTTTGGTATTTTTGTTTTGGTCATATCTCACTCATTTTAGCTCGGTTTTGGGTGATTCGAAGTCCCACATGTTGAGAACTGTCGTGACTTTGTCGTAGAGTGTTCAAGGAGTGCTGGGCACCTTTCGATTCTTGTTTATTCCGAGTTTAGACTGCTGCTTTAGTTGATTAAAGTGTGGTTTCTTGCTTGTTGGTTTTTGCTGTGTTTTGAGCCTTGGATTGTGTTCCATTTTGGAACACAAGTTTGGAGTGCAATTTAGGGTCTCTTGACGGAGTCAAATTCGGACAGTTTGGTGCGTGTCCCACGATTCCCGTTTTGACTCCAAAATTGACCCGTCTCCGTTTGTTGTGATTTTGGTGTCTAAATGACCGTAGTAACGTTGTGACTCTATTTTTGATAGCGGGGCAGCGTTTTGAGACTGTTCGAAAAGGGAAAGCTCCGGTAAAGTGATTTGGAGAGCGCGCGATCGGCTTTAAGGTAGGCTACGACTTCCTTTCTTTTAGATTGAGCTTAATTGTGTAAAAGCATGTCGATTGGAGTGAATTGGGGGTGGGTACCAATTTACTACCTTACTTTGATTAGATATCTCATGTTAGGATCGATTGACCACATTTCGGGTATAGTATAATGTTAACCGGTTTAGTAGGGTTGCATGCTTATGTGCTAAATGCTATTGTATGCTTGTATGCTATGTATTGCATGCCTTGTTCATCCTTAACCATTAGCATGATGTCCTTAGTCTAGGTTAGGCTAGCATTGCCTTAGACTTATGACCCGTGTGGGCTGGATAGCCTTGACTTGCTGCCGACGTCGTTCGGATGACTTAGCTCCTTGTAGACTAGAATAGCAGACTTTAGTCTGATAGTTTGAGCCTTAGATTAGGCGTTATCGCTACTTGCTGCACTTCTGTATCTTTTCCCTCTCATTCTGCGGTTCCGACGCATTCTCGAAGGTTTGGCGCATCACTAGAGGCGTGGGATTGAGATAGTATAGGCTTGGAGCCTTTTATGTGATATCTTAGAGTGGACGACATTCCACAGTGGTTGTTGTTGGATTGAATCCTATTGGAGATACCATCACCCCCGGGGTCATTTTTTCTAGCTGGGCTGGGAATGTATCGCTGGCTGGGTAGACTTGGTGATATCGGCGATCGCCCCCGGGCCTCTCTTTCTAACTGGGCTGGGAGTGTGCTGCTGGCTGGGTGTCCCCGGGTCGCTCTTTCTAGCTGGGCTGGGAGCTGACTGCATGGTAGGACGACTCGCGATATCTACCTCACTCACGGGTCCCTCTTTCTAGCTGGGCCGGGAGTGGACTGTTTGGTTGGGTGCCCCCTAGGGTCACTCTTTCTAGTTGGGTTGGGAGTGCAGTGCTGGCTGGGTGGAGTCTGATGGATTATCTTAGTTACTTTGGGCTGGGAGCCCGATTTTCTTCTTTCTCAGTATACTTAACTTTTCCGTGTACCTGTCGGGCTTATGGGGGTTCGTTCAGGTTTTATTTGAGCTTGTGCACGAGTGTACCTTCTGGGCTTATGGGGGTCTAGTTAGGTTTAGTTTAGTTGTACTTAGTTTGTTTCTGGTATGCTCGTGTGCTTTCTTTTCTTATCCTCTTTGACCTCTCTATGTCTAGATTCTATCATTTCTTATTGTTTTTACCCTTTTTGCTCAGTCGGCCTATGATGCCTACTGAGTACATGTTGTGTTGGTACTCATGCTACGCTCTGCATCTATTTCGTGATGCATGTCCTAGTACCAGTTACCAGCGGTGATTAGTTCCAGCCTTCTTTTGCAGCTGTGATTCGTAGACGAGGGCAAGCACTTGGCGTTTTGGGGTTTGTTCTGTCTCCTTCTTTTATTTTAGCTAGTCTTGTTGCCTTTGAGACACGCTCTGTTGTGGTCCACTTTTGGGACTTGTACTCTTTATTAGATAGCTCTGTACTAGTGACTTCTAGGTTCTGGGAGAGATTTCTGTATATATTTATTTTGGGTTGCTTCCGCCTTGTTATCCTTGTTTAGATTATTATTTTCGCTAGTTTCTGCCCTTTCGCTCATTGCTTGATGTTCTGGGTTACGGGTTGGCTTATCTACTGGTAGGGTATAGTAGGTGCCATCATGACTCGAGAAATCCGGTCGTGACAACAATAAAAATGACCCTTTGAGTAGTGATATCATCTCATTTGACAATACAATAAAAATAACTCTCTGGGTAGGAATATTATCATGTTTGATAATATGATGCAGATAACGTCTTCTAGGTATTTTTGGTTGCTGGAAAACGATAATATTGTTCTTTTCGAGGTTTATTTATTCCATCTCCGAACACACTTGTATGTTCATTATGGACCTCGCCTTGCTGTAAATTTGAATGAAATAATGCTACTCATATTTGATTTACCGTGAGTTTACGATATTTTTGATACATTTAACTTAAGAATTGTGTGTGTTTAGGGCCATATTGTATTAGGAATTAATGTTTTTGTGTTATATTTGTAGGAAATAGGCTTGGACGTGGAAGTGTGAGATGATAGCTGAAAATCTGCAGAAGGAGCCACCCACGAAGGTGACCCACAAACCGTACGATCCGTCGATGGGTGGCGTAGATAGAGCATTAGGGATGTCACCAAGTGTGGAACTACAGATGCAAGTGACGGATCGTAGGTCGACCCACGGGTAGTCCTGCATATCCGTCGAATGATTCAGAGAAGTTGAAGTTCTAGTACCTGATGAAATTTCTTAGTGTGGAGCCACAGAAGAGGACCCATGGATCGTAGGTCAACCTACGGTTCGTACTGCACGTTCGTCGATTATATCTGGGAGTGAAGGTTCCATCCTCTGCAAGAAAAAATCTAAGTGTTGACCCACGAAGGGGACCTACGAACCGTAGGTCGAGTCGTCGATCAAAGCCGCGTCCAGAAAGTTTATTTCTTTGTTTTGTTTCCTTTTTGTTTAGGACACGTTTTTTCTATAAATAGGGTATGTAAACCTCGTTTTAGGGGGTTAGACACCATTGTATACTTTTAGTTCTTGGTATTTTCTTGGGAATTAACTTGCAAACTTTGGCAATTTGATTTCCTAATTTTGGTTTATAAGATTTTTGCTTTGAATTTCAATTGGAGATTACGGGTTTCTTCTACTCAATACGTAAGTTCATGAATTCTTCTTCTAAAATATGAATTGTGTTCTTTCAAGCATGAGTAGCTAAATCCACAACTAGGGTTGTGGGAACCATGCGTAATTAACAACGTATGAATAATAACTAAGTAATTCTTGAATAGTGTTGATGCATGTATTGATAATTCTTTCGCTTAGAAGTCTTTTTAACGGTGTCCAACGTTAGAAGTCGCCTTGTTGCTACTTGCCGGACCAAAGAGGTAGTTAATAAGAAAAGAATTATCAACAAAGATTTAGTGTGATACTATCTAATAGTCTAATGTCAATTGGTGCGAGGGTGAAAACTAAGCCATACATTGATGCGATGTCTAATTTGAGGTAAAGGTAAGGGTTAGTAAATTATACACACGTAGCCGGACCAAGGTGCAATGTGAAATTCCCAATTTGAAAGACCAATCACTTAGGGATACCTAACTTACCAACTTTGCATGTGATACACTAGGAAATGATTACTATTATTAGGATTACCGCGTTAAGAGCTTATGGGTAACACATACACCCTAGTTTCTCTCTCTCATTGATAATAACAAAGTTCGAATCTTGCTCAATTGTTACTTAACAACATCCATTTATTTGTTTCACAACCCCCCCCCCCCCCCTTTACTTACTTGTCTTGGAAATAAGTTGACTAAACGAATATAATCGTAAGTTAAGTTTAAGTCTAAACCATATATTCCTCGTGAGATCGATCCCAACCTCCAAGTTGGGTTCTTTACTTGATAACGATCGCTTATACTTCTTTAGGGAAGTGTAATTTGAGTGTATCAAATTTTGGAGCCGCTACCGGGGAATAAGATTTTTGGATTAAGTTTAACTACATTATTGAACTTTAGTCAATTATTTCCTAGTTTTATGTTTTCGTTTGTTTTCTTCAAGTTTCCACTCTAGTGTATGCCAAGTACACGGAGTCGAGGCGAACCATTGACCCCATACGATCTAAAGTTGAGCAAAACTTTGAGAAAGATGAATAATCAAGGGATCCATGATAATCTAGTCATAGAGAAGCTTGAGGAATAAGTGAATAATGAGAATGCTCAGGTTCAGGGTGATAATCTACTTGGAGATACATTGAGAGTGCAGACCCCACATGAACTAAGATTGCGTGATAATTACAGGGTCGAGTTTAATACCGTTGAATATGAAGGACCCATTTTTCTCTCCCACTACCGCCAGGGCATATATTTGTGGTGACGAGCAGTCTGATGCAGATGCTTACTGCGAAGGGGTTGTTTTTTGGTATGGCTTCAGAAGATCCACACGGGCACATGGCCAAGTTGAGAAGTGTCTGCAAGAGTTGTGTAGGGTGACCAGAGTTGGATATGAATGCTATGGGGTTGAGAGTCTTCCCTTTATAATTGACCGGAGATGCTGCGATCTGGTTTTCTGAGCTTCCGTACAACTCGATTCACACTTGGGATTAATTGCCCATGGTGTTCATGACAGAGTATTTTCCATTGTCCAAGAAGTTGAATCACAAAGACAAATTGAATAACTTTGTAGCACTACCTGGAGAGTCTGTGAGTAGTTCGTGGGATAGGTTCACTGCATTCATACGAAGTGTTCCAAATCACCATATTGATGATGAGTCACTAAACAAGTATTTCTACAGAGGTCAGGATGACAATGGTAAGGCTGTGCTTGATACTATCACTGGAGGATCATATGGTAATTGAACTTTTGAGGAGATCATTGAGAAATTGGAGAAGATTTCCCAAAAGAATAAAGCATGGAGCACTAGAAAGTAGACACCGAAATAAACACTTTGTAGTTCAAGCTGCACCTAGTCAATCTGCCGATGACATTCATGAGGAGATGGCTCAGATGAGGACATAACTTGGGTTAGTGTTGAAGCATGTGAGCGGAAGTACTGAAAATGTGAATACGGTAAACTACTTGACTAGAACTCCACCACCACCAGTTGATGAATGCTACTATGAAGAGGATGCTTATTTGGTGAATGATCAGACGGGGGCTTTCCAAACCAACGCCCAAGGTTCCAACTCGGATAATTGGTGCCAAGGTAAAGGAAACCAAGGTCAGAACTGTGGAAACTATAACAGAGTAGGAAACTATATCCGGGATGGGAATTACAACTGTGATAACAACTACAACTGAAACAACTATAGTAACAAGAATGAGAGAGTTGGGCCGTATGTTCCACTTGGGAATAGGGAATCTGGTAACAGAGAAGCTGGGGGTAGTATGTCACGAGTTGAGGATATGATGCAAAAGATGATGAAGAGATTTGACGCTACTATCAGAATGTGAAAGAGACGCGCACTGAGTTGTCTGGAATTGGTCAGAAAGTTGATGCCCACGCAGTGTCGATAAAGCAAGTTGAGCAATAGTGTAGTCAGTCGTCTGCTACTATGAATACACACCAACCGGGCACACTTCCCAACAACACCATCCAGAATCCGAAAAATGATGGGCATTGTATGGCAATCACGACTCGTGGAAGAAAGCAGACTATTGATCCTCCCATGCTATCTGATATGGAAAAAGTGGTAGAAAGAGAGGACGATGAGATTGAGGTTACTGGAGAGTCTAAAAATGCTATAGAGAAGGAAGTGGAGGTAACCCAAAAAGGTTGTTCCCATGCCTAGACCTCTACCTCCGTTCCTACAGAGGTTTAGTGCGAAAGACCGAAGAAGTAAAATATCGCAGGTTCATAACTTTGTTGAAACATCTTTCCATCAGTGTCCCGTTGATAGAAGCTTTGGAGCAAATGCCTGGGTTTGCTTCATTGTAGTGCCATTTCTACGAGATCATTGGTGCAAAAGAAAGAGGATCCTGAAGATTTGACTATTCCGTGCACCATCGATAAGATGCACTTTGCAAAGGCCTTAAGTGATTTAGGAGCCAGTATTAATCTGATGCCATTGTCTATCTACATGAAGTGGGGTTTAGGGGCTCCAAAACTGACTGCGATGCGGCTACTCATGACCGATAGAACTGTGAAGAAGCCCATTGGTGTTCTCCAAGATGTCCTTGTAAAGGTGGGGTCATTCATCTTTCCAATGGACTTTGTGATACTGGATTGTGAAGTTGACTTTGAGGTTCTCATAATCTTAGGGAGACCATTCCTTGCTACTGGGTGTGCCTTAGTTGATATGGAGAAAGGGCAGATGATGTTTCAACTGAATAAAGAGGAGGTGACCTTTAACATCTGTAAGTCTATGAAGCAGAAAAGTGATCTTAAACCGCTATTTGTGGTGAGTCACATTTTCAAAAAAGGTGATGAAGTGTCTAGTAAGGAGAAGTTAGGTGCAACCTTGTGCACAGAGAAAAAACACCAAGATCGAAAGACAGAAAAGTTCAAACTAGCTCTTGGTGATCTGATGTTGTCGTTTAAATCAAGGTTGCACTGGTTTCCTGGCAGATTCAAGTCCCAGTGGACCGGACCATTCAGAGTGACTCAAGTGTCCCCACATAGAGTGGTTGAGCTAGAGAAAAGGAGATGAACAAGGTTCAAGGCCAACCACCGGAGGATCAAAAGGCTACGTAGGAAATTCTGAGAGTGTAAATGCAGTGACAAAGGCATGGAATCTTGATGAAGTCTGAGTAATCAAGGGGTCTGCGTCGTGCCGCAATGTTAAAACAAACGCTGCTTGGGAGGCAACCCAAGATGTACGATCTAGCCAACTATAGGTTTTCCTTATCGATATATGAGTTTTCTTCTTTTATTTTGATTTTTGTCGCTCTTTAGATAGGTGTTTTATTTTGTATTAGTGTTGGCTAGATATAGAATAGGGTTTGTGTCTAAAAAGTGTCCAGAAAATGTAAAAAGAAAATCCTAATGGTTGTTACGTGTGCAAGGACGAAAGGCAAAATATGTAGAAAAATAGTTGTGCAGTGGCCTACGGACCCCATCGATGGTCTGTAGGTCTACCCATGGACCATCAACGTGGGTCTAAAATTAGGGTTTGATATGAGCACTATTGATGGTGCTGAGATAGTTTATGGGAGCGCTATTGATGACGTTCCTAATGTTGATCCAGCGGGCTCCGGGAAATCAAGCCCACCCGCTGCTTGAGTGGTCTTCGGTGCATATGTGCCACAAGTTTACTTCACCTGATCCTTTGCTTTGTATTTTTTTGTGCATTGGGGACAATCACAGTTTATTTTTTGTTGGGGATGGGGTAAATGAACTGTGAGTTATAGGGTGATGTCTGAGTAACCCAACTCATAATCCTCTCTTGGGGTTTTCTTGCCTGTGTTATTTTCCCCGAAAAGACTGTTTTAATTTCTATTAAACCGGCATGTTTATGAATGTATGTGTAGGAGTAAGTAGAAAAATGAAAGCATGATGACATGAAAAACATGAGAAAAATGATCCCTGTCCAAAAATGTTGTATTGTGCTAGATCTATAGCCTTGATGAGTTGAATGTGTTGGATCTCAACGTGACATGATAAGAACCGATTTAAACTCATGGCTTAAGCTAAAACTTGAACTGGGTAATCTGATGATCTGATAATGAAATAATGCGCCAAGAGTGTGTGAGGAAAGTTGAATGTTCAGACAGTTGTGCCAATCTAGAACTTACCCTGTTGGTCCTGCTAAGATGATCTAGGCTAGAAGTTGGGAAGTGATCACAAGCCCTTGTTCAAATTAGTCCACCTAAGCCTAAAATTATCCGGCCAAATAAAATAAATGTTCCCTTTGATCCAAATATTTGAGCCTTAAATAGACCATTTCTTTTGATACACCTAATTCACCTTCCCTAAAATCATTTTCTTGGCCCCGGTCCCTCCTTGGACTTGTGCACCTTGACTTAGGCCAAAGGCCTAAGTTGAGGGTGGCTAAGTCGAAAAGTTACCTGATCTTGGCCCTGGTCCAACATCGGATAGTGTGCACCTCAACTAATGTAAAATCCATAAGTTGAGGGTGGCTATGAAAGAGGAAACCGAAAAAAAAAGTATGGAAAGAGTTTTGTGTTGAAAAGAGAAAAAGAATAAATGATAGAAGAGGGTGTGACTTTGTGCAAAAGAAGCAAAAAGATGATAAATAAAAGTGCTGAAAAATAAAGAAAAATAAAGTGAAAGATAAAGAAGAAAGTGAAAAATAAGAGCCACAAAAGTCAAAAGTCACATCCATGTTTAAAGGAATCAAGGGAAAGAAAGTAAAATGAAAGGATGTCAAAAATAGGTTGAGAAAAGAGGTAAAGAGCAAATGTAATGTCAAGGAGGGCAGAAAGTCACTAAAAAGTACCCAAATGTACCACATTTGACCCCGAGCTTACATTACAGCTAAGAGAGTCCTATAGTAATCCTAGCAACTAGTGTGGAGAGTCTAAGCAGTGAAAATAAGGGCAAGCCTATGGTATTGAGCACTAACTGTACTTGAAATCACTTCTGAGCGTGAGTGTTGAATGAATCCTAAAACTCAAAAATTCATTTCTTCTATGTGAAAAGGATTTTGTTTGAAGTGAGGGCACTAGTTACATTGTCGGAGATTTGGTACCTTGGTGATTGTGAAATAGTGTATGTTGTGTGTCTATTGGTTGTTCTCTGTGATATCTTGATCCGCATGAGTTAGCTTGTTGAGTCTAAAAGAAAAGATTTGCACTAAAAAAATGGAATGGATTGAAATAGCCATGTGATTGCTTGAGTTTGCATGTCTTCTTCTACACAAGTATCGTATAGAGTTTAGTACGTCGCTTGAGGACAAACAACGAGTTTAAGTTGATGGTGTTGATATACCGTGAGTTTATGGTATTTTTGATACATTTCACTTAAGAGTTGTGTGTGTCTAGTTCCATATTGTATTAGGAATTAATGTTTTTGTGTTATATTTGTAGGAAATAGGCTTGGACGTGGAAGTGTGATATAACAGCTGAAAATCTGCAGAAGGAGCCACCCACGGATGTGACCTACAGACCGTAGGTCCAGTCACGGTCCGTTGATGGGTGGCGTAGATGGAGCATTAGGGAAGTCTTGACCAAGTGTTGTACTACGGATGCAAGTGATGGATCGTAGGTCGACCCACGGGCCATCCTGCACATCCGTCGAATGATTCAGAGAAGTTGAAGTTCCAATACCTGATGAAATTCCTAAGTGTGGAGCCACAAAAGTGTTGCACGTCCGTCGATTGTATTTGGGAGTGATGGTTCCAGCCTCTGTAAGAAAAAGTCTAAGTGTTGACCCACGGAGGGGACCTACGGACCATAGGTCAACCCATGGTTCGTAGGTCAAGTCTCGATCAAAGCCGCGTCCAGAAAGTTTACTTTCTTATTTTGTTTCCTTTTTGTTTAGGACATGTTTTTCTATAAATAGGGTATGTAAACCTCGTTTTAGGGGGTTAGACACCATTATATACTTTTAGTTCTTGGTATTTTCTTGGGAATTAACTTGCAAAACTTGGCAATTTGATTTCCTAATTTCGATTTATAAGATTTTTGCTTTGAATTTCAATTGGAGATTACAGGTTTCTTCTACTCAATACGTAAGTTCATGAATTCTTCTTCTAAAAATAAGAATTGTGTTCTTTCAAGCATGAGTAGCTAAATCCATAACTAGGGTTGTGGGAACCATGAGAAATTAACAACATATGAATGATAACTAAGTAATTTTTTTAATAGTGTTGATGAATGTATTGGTAATTCTTTCGCTTAGAAGTCTTTTTAACGGTGGCCAACGTTAGAACTCGCCTTGTTGCTACTTGCCGGACCAAGGAGGTAGTTAATAAGAAAAGAATTATCAACAGAGATTTAGTGTGATACTATCTAATAGTCTAATGTCAATTGGTGCGAGGGTGAAAACTAAGTCATACATTGATGTGTTGTCTAATATGAGGTAAATGTAAGGGTTAGTATATTATACACACGTAGCCGGACCAAGGTGCGGGGTGAAATTCCCTATTTGGAGGACCAATCACTTAGGGATACCTAACTTACCAACTTTGCATGTGATACACTAGGAAAAGATTATTATTATTAGGATTACCGCGTTAAGAGTTTATTGGGAACACATACACCCTAGTTTCTGTCTCTCATTGGTAACAACAAAGTTCGAATCTTGCTCAATTGTTACTTAACAACATCCAGTTATTTGTTTCGCAACCCCCCTCCCCCCCTTTTACTTACTTGTCTTGGAAATAAGTTGACTAAACGAATATAATCGTAAGTTAAGTTTAAGTCTAGACCATATTCCTCGTGGGATCGACCCCAACCTCCAAGTTAGGTTATTTACTTGATAACGATCGCTTATACTTCTTTAGGAAAGTGTAATTTGAGCGTATCAATATTCCCAATTCTTTGGTATAAGAAGCATAAAACTTTCCTACATCCACAAAAAAATTTAGTTTAAAATGAACTAATATGTGTCAATCCTTTCGGTTGTCTGCTCCTTGTCTTGCTATCTCTGGTTGATTCTTCTAATCTTCCGCTTCTTGATAGATTAGACAACATTTTATGTAAAAATAATTCAACATGAAAGAAAAGTTTTAAGGAAAATAAGTTTTCATAAAGTAATATTCGGAAAGGTCATTGTCAAGTGTCATGTCATGTCAAGCTTAGTGAATGCCTTTGAAGTTGATGCTTCAAGGTCTATCTGATTGCTTGCTGGGAAGTATTCAAAGTTGTTCTAAACTCCCGATGAACCCTATTGAAATTTTTGAGGTCTTCCTTAAAAATTCTGTCCCACTTACAATTTCCAATGTAACTTCAGTCTTGACTTGTTGGATAAATCTTCTTCTTGAGAATTTTTGAGCCCTTCTCAAAATTTTTGTCCTAGTTTCTATTGTAAAGATAAATAGAAATCTTACGGGAGATATGATCGAGCCGCTGTGGCACCTACATCTCCCTTTGAAGTAGGAATCGGGTCAAATGTAGTTCTAGTACAAGAAAATATTAAAAGGGATAAAAGGCGGTGACCAAGGCTGACATAGGCCGCCTACATATATCATTCTTCAGAATTCAGGTCAGAGTAGTTCCTTACAGAGGGATAAAATCCTAAACAAAATGATTACAAGAAAATAAGACGATTATAAGGAAATAACATAAATACAAACTGAAACTTCACATATAATATCTCTTGACAGCATCTGAGTTGATTGGTTTTGGCCATTCGGTGCCATCCATCTACGACCGGACCAAGGCACCTCCAGATAACATTCTGTGAACCATGTAAGGTCCTTGCCAAATCGGTGCAAATTTCCCTTTGTACTCATCCTGATGAGGGAAAATGCATATGACAACCAATTGGCTAGTTTTGAAGATTCTGGTTCTTACTCTTTTGTGGAAAGGACGAATCATTCTCTGTCGATACAGTTGACCATAACAAACAACAACCATTCTCTTCTCATCAATCAATGTTGATTGATCAATCCGCTTGCGAACCTATTCAGCATCAATCAATTCAGCTTCCTGGATGATTTTCAATGAAGGTATTTCGACCTCGGCATGTATAACTGCTTCTCTTCAATATACTAACAAGTATGGAGTTTCTCCAATTGATGTCCTGACAGTCGTTCTGTAACCCAACTAAGCATATGGCAACATCTCATGCCAACCTCTGTGATTGTCAATCATTTTGCCGAGAATTTTCTATAAGTTCTTGTTGGCGGTTTCTACAACTCCATTCATTTGGGGACGATAAGCAGTAGAGTTTCGGTAAGTAATCTTGAATTGTTCACATATCTCTCATTAAATGACTGTTGAGATTCGCTCCATTATCAGTAATGATGGATTCCTGTACTCCAAACCTACACATCAAATTTTTGTGAAGAAAATCAACTACAACATTCTTGGTCACCGACTTATACGAAGCAGCTTCCACCCACTAGGTAAAGTAGTCAATGACAGCCAAAATGAATCTGTGTCTGTTAGAGGTGGCTGGCTCTATTGGCCCAATGACATTCATCCCCCAAGCTATGAAGGGCCAAGGCAAACTCATAGCATTAGTTCGTGAGGAAGTACCCAAATCAAATCTCCATGTACTTGACATTTGTTACATTTTTGCAAAAACTTGCCACAATCATGCTCCATAATCATAAAAAAAATAACCGGTTCGGAGGATCTTCCTAGCCAAAGTGAGCCCATTCATGTGAGTACCAAAAACTCCAGCATGTATCTGTTCTAGAAGCTTTATAGCTTCACTAGCATCAACGCATCTGAGAAGACCTAAATTTGGAGTCCTCCTATAAAGAATTTCCCCACTTGGAAAGAAATTGTTAGCCATACGACGTGTTGATTTCTTCTGGTTAAACATTGCATTCCCAGGATAAGTCCCGGTCTCCAAATACTTCTTTGTGTCAAAATACCAAGGCAAACCATCTGGTTCAACTTCAACGTGTGAACAATGGACAGACTGCTCTTTTACCTCTATATCCAAGGGATGAATATAACTTGTGTCTGGATGTTTAATCATTGTGGCAATGGTGGCGAGAGCATCAACCAACTCATTCTGTGTCCTGGGAGTGTGTCTGAATTCAATCTTACGTAATCTTTTTGTACAACTTCTGTATCAAATGCACGTATGGTGTGATATTTGGGTTCTTTACAGACCATTCTCTTTGAACATGATGAATCAAAAAATATGAATCTCTAATTACTAGTAACTCGTGGACGTTCATGTCGATGGCCATCTTCAAACCAAAGATGCAAGCTTTGTATTCAGCCATGTTGTTTGTGCAATCAAATCAAAGTTTAGCTGCCATAGGATAGTGTTGATCAGATTCTGATACTAAGACCACTCCGATACCTTTCCCTTGGTGATTCGACACTCTATCAAAGAACAATCTCCAACCAAGGTATGCTTCAGAAATGTCTTCTCCCACAAACGCTACATCTTCATACTAGATTCTCCGCGAGATGATCAGCCAAGGCTTGTGTTTTTATCTGCTTTTGAGCCACATAAACAATATCAAACTCACTCAAAAGTATTTGCCATTTAGCCAACTTCACAATCGGCATCGCTTTATGAAAAATATACTTCAATGGGTCTATTATGGAAATAAGATATGTGGTGTATGAAGACAAATAATGTCTCAACTTCTGAGCAATCCAGGTCAAAGCACAACATGTCCTCTCCAAAAGAGTGTAACTGGCCTGATATGGAGTGAATTTTTTACTCAATAAATGGATCGCTCCTTCTTCCTAGTTTTATCATGTTGATCAAGCACGCATCCAAATGCGTTATCTGAGACAGACAAATATTGCAATAGTGGACTTCCTTCTCATAGAGGAACAAACATCGATAGATTGGACAAATAATTCTTAATGGCATCAAAAATAGTTTGACATTCTCCGATCCACTTGGTCATGGCATTTTTTTTGTCAACAACTTGAATATGGGATCATACACCATAGTGGATTGAGCTATGAAACGGCTAATGTAGTTCAATCTTCCCAGGAAACTCATCACTTCTTTCTTGGTCTTCAGAAGAGGTAACTCTTGAATCGCTTTGATCTTAAAGGGGTCAAGCTCAATTCTCCTTCTATTGACTATAAATCCCAACAGCTTGCCAGCTGGCACCCCAAAAGCACATTTAGCAAGATTTAGCTTCAAATTGTACCGACGCAAGTGATCAAAGAATTTCCTCAAGTGGGTCAAGTGATTCGAACTCTCACGGGATTTGATTATGACTTCATCTACATACACCTTGATCTCTTTGTGAATCATATCATGAAAGATGGTCATCATAGCCCTCATGTAAGTAGCACCGGAATTCTTGAGACCCAAAGGCATCACCTGATAATGATACACGCCCCCAGGCGTAATGAAGACTGTCTTTTCTGTATCCTTTTCATCCATCAGGATCTGGTGATAACCCGCATAACAATCCACAAACTATTGCATCTCATGTTTGGTACAGTTATCAATGAGAATGTGAATGTTTGGCAACGGGAAATTATCTTTTGTACTAGCTTTATTGAGATCCCTATAATCGACACAAATCATGATCTTTCCATCTTTTCTTGGCAACCAGAACAATGTTGGCTAACCAAGTTAGATATTGCATCACTTCCACTACTTTAGACTCAATCTTCTTGGTAATCTCCTCTTTGATCTTCAAACTCAACTCTTGCTTGAATTTTTGAGTTTTCTACTTTACCGAACTGATATCGGGATTGATCAACAATTTACGAGAAACCATGTTTGTACTTAGAATTGTAATAACTCTGTAAGACTAGGCAAATACGTTGATGTATTCTCTAAGCAAGCGAACCAGTTCCCTTCTTTCAGCTTCAGTCAGGTGGACACCGATTCTTACTTCTTTGACACATTCGTCGTATTCCAGATTTATGGTCTCAATTTTTTCCAAATTTGGCTTATGTTGATTCTCAAATTGTCTAAACTCCTCGGCGATATGCTCGGGTATCTCAGTCTCTTCTTCGTAGTCCTCACATTCACCATCATCTGCCTCATTTTGTTCATTCAGCTTGTGACATAACATGATATTGACAGGTTTTAAATTACTATTACTGAAATCATAAATAAACAAAGTTAGTTAAGTAAAACATAAATAGATAAGTAAATAAACAAAGTTTGATAAGAGAGGATTTTCATTTAAACTGAAAACAGACACAAACTGACCAAAGGTCATTTAGCCTTCTTAAAACATTATGGGGAAATTTAAAAACTCAAACAAGTAGAACTGCATAAAGGGTGGGTCTCAGGCCTCTTCCGAACTACCACCGATTTTTCAAACAAACATAAACACATGTCCTTTCTACCAAGATGAGTGGAGAATCAGAAGTGGCGTAGAGGTCTAATTTGACAATTTCTCCTTTGGTTCAGCATCAAGGATGTCCGATGTCCAGTCTCTTCTTTGACGATTGCATAAACTTTCTCGAAAAGTCCCCAGATTCCTTCCCCAAGACCTCCATCGTTGATATACTCCCGCACTGGAAATGACTGATACAAATGGAGTATCTTCCTGGCTAATACTCGATCAACACTCTTGTTCATCACCTTTGCTTCATCATCATTTGTGGGGACATATCCCAAACCATACTTTAAACCTCTGTTAGGAATCTGAATAGGCTCAGTGACCCCTTGGAAATGTTTCCCCAATCTGAAACCTGGCTGAAAACTGCTTCAGAGCATGATAGTGGTTATCATTTTATAAATAGAAGGCATACGTGGCGGTGGAGCCAAATCATCACTGGTAGCATTTACCAGCTCCACCGTATAGAAATCAGAACCTCTAGAGAGTTCAACAACAATCGTGGTATACCCGTTGGAATGGCTACCTTCACCATGAATGACCAATTCCTGGTCCTTCCAAACAAATTTCATCAGCTGGTAGAGGGTAGAAGGCATAGCCCCGACCATGTGGATCCACGGTCTTCCTAGAAGCAAGTTGTTACTAGTGTTGATGTCCATTACCTGAAACTCAACACTGAACTCAATAGGGACCACTTGAATCCCCATATTCACCGCTCCTATCGCGTCTCTTTTTCCGCTGTCAAAAGCCCTCACATTAACTTGTTCTGGTGAACCTTTCCCAAGTCAAAGTTTAATTGCTCGAGTGTCGAAAGTAGACAAATATTAAGACGAGACCCATCATCAATCAAGACACGATTTTATAACCTTGTCTCGGCATTGAACAGTGATGTGGAGAGTTTTATTGTGCATTGCGCCTTCAAAAGGTAACTCTTCATCACATAAACTGATGTGGTGCCCTTGAATTACTTGGCTGACCATTACGGCTAGATTATCACTATTTGTACCCACAGGTACGTAAGTGTTGTCTAAAGCTTTCATGAGGGCCTGCATGTGTAGTTGTGAGCTCATCAACAAGGCCCACACAAATATTTGAGCCGACGTTTTCTCTAAATGCTTAACGATTGAATAATCTTTTGGTTGCATTTTCCTCTAGAACTCTTCTGCTTCAGCCTCACTGATAGGTCTCTTTGATTGATCCTTCTTATGCCATCCCAGGGCCAACTCTTCCGGTGTGTAGCATTTATTGGATCTAGTCATACTTTGGGTAGCAACAACTTCAATCACAAACTTCTCTCGAGAGGGAATTTGTTTTGGCACCAAGGCAACAACCTTCTCAGGTGTCATAATTATAAATTCCTTCTTCTCTTTTATGAACAACAAAGGCATAACTTTCTCGAGGTCATTTTGCCCAATCGAGACAATCGCCTTTGTCGTGCACCACTCCTACTCCGTCTCTGTCATGTTGATATTGTCGCCTCTATGGTTTGGAAGAGGATTACTATTGACGTTGGGTGCATCAGTCTGAAGAGTGACCACTTTCTGGTCGATTAAGTCCTGGATCTTGTGTTTCAGATTGATACAATCCTCAGTGTCATGACCAACACCATTGGAATGATATGCACATCTTTGATCAGAATCTAGAGCTGGTGTCAACAGGCTTGGGCCCAAATGGATGAATGAAACTTGCTGCAGTCAATTGCTCGAATAGCTTTGTTCGGATTTCAATGAATGGAGTGAAATTTCTAGCGGGCTTCTTCTCAAATCTTGAACGAGGAGGATTGTAATTTCCTTATTGAGGGGGAGTCATTTGACGATAATTTGGGGGATTTTGGCGGGGGGCTTGATACCTTGGATATGAATTGGTTTGGTAATTTGGCTGTGGATCTTGGTAGTTCGGGGGAAAATTTTGGTAAAATAGAGCGGAGGTTGATAAACTGGGGGAGGATCTTGGTAATTTTCCAGAACGTTTGCACAATTAGGGGTGACATTTCGGTAGTGCGGAAATGGAGTTTGGTAAACTGTAGGGTGAGTTTGTTAAACATGAGGATGAGTTTTGTAAACATGAGAAGGGGTATTTTGGTAATTAGCATGTACATAACAAGCCGGGTATGAACTCTATGAAGGTCGAGAACGACATTGGTATGATGAGGACTTTCTTGAGGGATTCTTCCCTTCAGATGCATAAGAAATAGAAGACCCATCCTCTCTCTTCTTCTTCAACAACCCCGAGGATCCGGGAGAGGCAGCAATGCAGGCAATCTTCCCGGTTCTTAGTCCGTCTTCGATTGTCTCACCTACCTTGACTATCTCGGTGAACTTTCCTCCAACGAGCAACATAATCCTATCATAACACTCGGGCTCTTGAACCCGCACAAATACCTCAACAATTTCTTTCTTAGGCATATGAGGTTGAACCCTAGGTGCCTCTTTTGTCCATCTTTACGCAAATTCTCTATAACTTTCGATCGATTTCAGCTTCATCTTTTCTAAGGAATAACAATCAGGAATGATCTCTGCATTGTAGGTGAATCGTTCGATAAAGTCCTTAGTTAGAACATTCCAGCTAGGCTATTGCCTCGTTTCTTGAGATGTAAACCATTCCAGGGCTTCTCCATTCAAACTTCGACTGAATAGCCACATTAATAAGGCTTCATTCCTTTCAACTCCCACGAGCTTGTCACAGTAGGCCCTCAGGTGAGCTAAAGGATTCCCTGTTCCTCTAAAAATATCAAATTTTGGCACTTTAAACCCTTTCGGGAGGTCCAGATTCGAATGGATACACAGATCCTCATAACT
The DNA here is from genome assembly GCA_036250505.1 of Solanum acaule. Lineage (NCBI taxonomy): Eukaryota > Viridiplantae > Streptophyta > Magnoliopsida > Solanales > Solanaceae > Solanum > Solanum acaule. The sequence goes on from JAJOOR010003066.1 coordinate 18,223, forward strand.
CAAATCGGCGACTTCGGGAATGCAGTGCAACTCCTTTATAGTTTTTCTAATCTCTTCTTTCATTTCTAGCTTGACTACCTCTTCCTTTGCCCTCTACTCACTCTCTTGTCCTTCATAATGATCGAGTTCAGAACAGTTGGCGTAGGGTTCATTTGGGATTGGGATTTGTAAAGTGGTCTTTTGAGGTAAGTGTGGAGCAATGGCGGGATTCTGGGTATTTGGAGAGGCTTTGTAATTTTGGGGAAAAGTCTGGGGGCTGGTATACTGATTTTGGTGATGGGAGAAGGTTTGCGGGTTGTTAACGTTTTGATTTTGAGGGGGAAGACAAATTTGGGGCTTGGCATTTTGAGGAGGGAGTGGCGCTTGGGAGTTGGTACCTTGAGGAGGAGGTGGTGCTTGGCAAGAAACGGAGGCATAATAGAGATTTTGGGCGGTTAGGTCGATGGTTGAGGGATTCTGACCAAGATTGGAGGGTGAGTTTTGAGCCTGTTTCACGTTTGAAGGAGGCAAGTAGAGTGGAGGTCTTCTATCTCCTGGAGCATTGAAAGCAAAAACCGGATTAGGCAAATATTGCCTTCTCTACATTTTGACCCTCATTTCGGCGATCTGCTGCATCAACTGCATAATTAATTCATTTTGATAAGCGACAACAGGCTGAGCCACCACAACATCAGTCAGACCAATCTCTTCATTGTTATCATCCATTACTGCTTTTCCTTTCTGTGAGCTTTGATCGGGGAAGGAATCCTTAGGAGCCTTAGATCTTGTGAAATAAGTATGATCAGCCAGCTTATCAACACATACCAGTTCTAAGTATCTGTGGAATAAAAATAACTTAAAGGCAAATCTGTTAGTTTTAAATTCATAAAAGTTGCTTTGTTTGAGGACATGTTAACCCACGAGTAACGGGGACTGAATTTTTGAATAAGCAGAAATTTGCTTATTATATTTTGCGACTAGTGAATCAGGATGGTTGATCTGTGTTGAACTAAGGTCTTCTTGTTGCATCTCTCGGTATCTGTTGATGTGAACTCACTATTTCCTTGTAGAATGAATGGGAGAAGAAAATTATAAAAGGATAGGGGTCGGGCCTTGAAAGACTGTCTACGTATCTTCAAAGGAGAATTCAGGCCCTACGTAGTTCAAATACAAAGTGAGTTTTGGTTTTCATACATTCATTTCTTGATTACAAGGAAACTGAAAACATGCGATAAGAATCCTAAAAAAGAAATTGTGCCTTTGTCAAGGCTTCTTCTTCTGACTAGTCAAAACATTCTTTCTGCCGCATGACAAAGGGGGGGGGGGGGGGAGGAACTTGGCTTGGATTCTTCCCTTGTTGATTAGTGACTCCATATCATAGCAGAATACGAGGCACTTTTTAATGTTGTGATCCCCGGTGTGAAGTAATGACAGCGAAACAAAGTATGCTCTGTGACTGGCATACCAGGTTCCGATTGATCATAAATAAGAAGAGTGTAATGACCCAATAGATGATTAATTTCCCCGCTGCTGATCAAGTCGCGGATCACGGTCTTCAGTTCAACACATTCCTCTATTGTGTGCCCCTTTTGGTGTGTATGGTGGGAATATATCTTATGTGCGTTTTCATGTTCAACCTTGGAAGTGGTCCCTTCGAGGGGTTTCAGGTAGCTAAAGCCTTAAGATGCTCATAAATGAGAGCACACGAAATGACTTTTGTCCCCACACTATAATTTTGACGATATGCCCGGCGGGTGATCTTCTCATTCCCTTCTTTCAAATGTTCTTGGAAAGGAGTCTTGTAATTAACTTCTTCCTCGGGTTTTTCTTCAGCAACTTCAGGTTGAGTGTCTTCGGGGAGGGTGACATGAACTTCTTTATCAAAGAAACGGTATTTTTTGCGTAGTCTCTGAATCTCCCGTGTTGCGTCTTCTTTCTTCTTCAGCGTAGCAACTATCTCTTCGTCCATTATAGCCAATCTCACCTTTTTAGTGGCTATCTCCACATCTAATGCTGCACTATTGGCTAGTGCGACTACGGTGGTGAATTTTACTTCGAATACCCTTTCCTCAACTTCTCAGATCTCCTGGTTGATCTGGTGCAGTTCCAACATCAGTTCTTCCTCAGTCAGCTCCACTTCGACATTCTGGCTTCTTTCCATCTTAGTGGTAGATTTACCTTTCCTGAGATGATAGAGTAATGTCTTAGGATTTGGTAGTGGGATTTAGTTTTGGCTGAGAAACTTAAGACTCAAATAATTTTTTGGTCGATCATTTAGTTAATGGCTTGCTTTTTGTATCTGTAGAGATTTTCGGAAAATTTTAGAAAAGAAGTTGGCTAAAATATCCTCATTCAAAGTAACAATATCACATAAATCGTTAAAGCACACAAATGGCTATCGCGCGTTCTAAGCATATATGTGACCATTTTGTTCCAAAGGTAGGCCTAGCGATTTGAATGATGTATTGCGCCATTTTAAGAACAAATTATTGCACCCCAAAAAATAAGGTCTATAAATAATTAGAGAAGTCATTACTAAGTTAACAAAAAGGGGTACATCTTTTAGGGAAAGGGATAAACTGTAAAGACAACAAAAATCAATCTCGAGTAAGGGAGTAAGATGACTAGAAGGCCGAAGGTCTCGCTCCTCCTCTTGCTTTCTCTACTTTTTCTCGGATGAGGTGTTTGCTAGTCACCACATGCGGTTCGGCGAACACAGCTTTGGAGGACATCGTCACGTTGGAGAGAGTGTCAAGCTGACCATCCAGGTCTAAGTCCAAACGCATCAGGCAGGCCCTTGCATTGGCTAACTCTTGTGTGATGAAAGCTAAGGCCCTTTGACTTTCATATTCTCTTTGTTGGAACTCTTGTTCCCGACGTTGGAACTCCTGCTCCCTTTGGTCCCACTGATGCTAAAAATGATAGGCTTGAAGTTGGAGCCTCACTTGGACATCTTCGATTTACCGACCCGTACATGGCCCTGTATTTAGTGTACCAAGTAGATCATCCTTTTACCATTTATTGTACTCATCTACATACCTAGCTCTATATCTGTCTGTAGCCATGCTTTCTTTTAGGTTGACACGCCCGACCTATTCATGGAAAATTTCCCTAGCATGAGGTATCTTAACACACCCGTTGTAGTCGATGACGTGTCAACTAGTGTCTTTTTTCACATGTAGGATTTGTTTTCTACCGAACTGCTGTATTACACTACTAGGATTGTAGGGTCGTACCCCTCTAATGCCCGATAGAATTAAGAAAGGATACAAAGCCCCTCGAATGGTATTTTTTTCTGACATGAAATCTTGAAACGTCTATTGCACATTTCCCTCTTTTATATCGTAGAGGACTTGGGCCCACACTTTCCTCGTGTTGTGGATCTTGAACTCGTGGATGCTTAAATAGAGTTCGTAGTGGTCAAAGTGGCTCGACTTTTCTAGCTTGACCAACTTTTGTTTTTGAGTATCGTCTGTCTTTACTAGATGTTTAGACATCCACCAGATATTACACCTTTGAAAAAATGGATATTCATTTTTGCATGCTCCCAAATATCGATACATGTCGGCTAAAATGATCGGAGCCAGATTAAAATATTTCCTGTTTTCTTCTTCTTTACCAATACCCTTAAAGAGGGCGTGTGTAGCCATTACAATTCGAGTATCAATCTCATTTCCTTCGTTCTGAGGAAATACCATCATTCCTAAGCGGCATATGGCGAATGCAAGGGTTTGAGTCTTACTCCAAGTACCATGATCGAGAAACTCATTTGGAAAATTTTCAGAATAATTCTTGTGCCTCCCTCGCTCAAAGAATTTCATAAACGGAATACTCGGGGTATCCAACCAGATTGCATTTACTAATATCAACATGCTTTTCATTTGTAAGCTAGTCGGCTTATCCGATAGTAAAATGTGATGATCTGAATGTTCTTTCCTCTTATTGCACATTACGACAGTGTCTAGACAATCTCTGATATTCTCAATAGTAAGTGTTATTTTCGACATCTCCGAAGCAAAAAACCATTTTCTCATCATCCCAAGATTGAGCGATCACTTCAATGAACTCGGAACAGACCTTAAGGTTCATTATCAATGGAAAGTGGCCTAAGTGGATAGAAATTTCCCTTTTCTGATATGCATTGAGGCAGATCCACCAAAAGTGAAGGAGGTTCGGCGTCTTGATGACCATTTTGAAACTCAAAAATTGTTTGACCATCTACAAAAACATACAAAGAATTAGCAACCCCCAAACCCAAGGCACAACAATTTGTCAAACAATGCATACATCTTTCTAACACGTAAGTGTGAACGTCCGCTCGGGCCGGAGGCCCCTTTGGACTCAAGGTGATCTTTATAATTGGCCCAATACGCCTTGGGTGTTGGGTCATCTTAGGCCAATGCACTATTTCAGGATTAAGTTTTGCTTTACGCTAGTTTGATTGCGAATGAACTTTGTTTGTAGTGGATCGATGACCCAAGCGGACTATTTGAGCTGGGGAAGTTAGCGATTGTTGATCATCCAGTGGTCAACTACAGTCGTCAGGGTACCTTAAGAACAATTTGTTTAACGAACGACTGTGGCCCGTATAATCGTCTTATAAGTGACAAAATAAAAAAGTGTCGTTTGACATAATATATGTTATGCCATGAATGCAACAGTTTAATATTTATGGAAATATAAACAAATAAGCAAATAAACAAACAAACATTAGCCAAACAAATTAATTTTAAGATTAGAACCCAATTCAAATCCCCAGCGGAGTTACCATTCTTTTTATTTAAAAAGATTACGACAGGTTTTAAGAGTCACCACTTAATTTTTAAAGAAAAAAACTAAGAAAACTAATTTTTTAAAAGATTAAAACAGTAAATCAATTGAAAATATTAAAAGGTTCGGGGTTCATAAATATTTTGGGAATGGTTTGAAAGCACCCAAAATATCCGCTAACTTGCGGTTATCCTATAATTAATTATTTGACTAATTGATTTTAAAATAAAAGCATGCATTCTGAAACTAATTAAGAAGTAAACAATTTTAAATTTTAAAATATCTTAAAGGGGAAAAAGGGATATTAAAAATATTATTTAAGTACAACATTTTGTAAATTTTCATGAAAGTCAAGTATAAAAATATTTACTTAAGTTTAAATAGTTAATTTAAAATGGTTATCTTTTGGGTATTGAGTAGGAAGAACTTTAATATTGAATAAACACGTAATAACAAATAAATAGAGAATAAGGGAAAGATTTGGGCCCAAGTCTAATTATGTTCATGAAAGTCAAGTATAAAAATATTTAGTTAAGTTTAAATAGTTAATTTAAAATGGTATCTTTTGGGTATTGATTAGGAAGAACTTTAAAATTGAATAAACACATAATAACAAATAAATAGAGAATGAGGGAAAGATTTGGGCCCAAGTCTAATTATGTTTGCCTAAGCCAGTACTTGGGCCTAATTTTGTTTTGGACCTTTGATCCATTTGCACTTGTCCTAAAGAGACTAAACTGAGCTGATTTCTCTAGTGGGCTTTAGGCCCAATTCTTGCATTTGGCGCATGTCCTAAACTAATAAAATAACAATAATGAAAATGCAAGGGGCTTAGGCCTAAAATAACAAAATACAAGAACTGAATTTGGAGGATTTTAGGCCCGTTTCTCGATTTTCATATACACTAGGTGTATATTCGTGTATACAATCCCTATATTAACTCCAAACACCTTTACGTCAAATCCATGGACTTGTTCTTCAATTTTGAAGGCTGTCTGACTCAAAGATGTTGTCGGTTTCAGCCCAACTAGAAAAATGCAGGGAGTCGTGGGTCCCAAAAAGGGACTCGGATGAAGTTTTTAGGAAAAGAGAAAAGCAATTAATGATCGGATCTGAATAGATCTAACATTAAACAGAATGTAAGACTAATCAAAATGATAATAACTAACATATGTTGAACAATATATAAACATCTTGTTAAAATTGATCATTTTCAAATCAACCTAAATAAAAAATCTCAAAGACACTCGTAATACTAAGATGCTAACAAATAACCACATATTCAACACCGCATAGATTTGCACTTCCAACATGCGAAATTGCTTTTAGGAAAGAAAATATTTTAAGATGTTGTCCAAAGAATTAAAAAAAATCCTTATAACAGAGATCAATTTTGAAACTTACTAAACTTGATAAATGACAATACAACTAACACTAAATTAAACGTCAAGTTACTTAAGGACAATAACCAAACAGAGGGTTAATTGGCATAGCCTCATGACAAAATTCAAAGGGTATTTGAGGGATCTTAACACTAACAAAACAAAATAATAAAGATCTTAAAGGGTATCTATTAAGCTCAATTTTTAAAACCTAAAAACTTTAGGAAATGTTTTACTCAATCAGATTTAAAAAAGAAAAAAAATCTAACAAACCCATTATTCTAAATTTCTTCAAGGACGAGAATAAGCCAAAAGCTTGTACGAAAATTTAGATTTCCAACAAATTTTCCAAAAGGTTGGAAATGACGTGAGCGGCTTTGATCAATTGGTCGTCCTTGCAGCTCGACATGGCACAATCTCGTGCCTAGCAAGGACGAAAATGCAACCACTTTCTGCTGGAATGTACGAGGGCAGAGGGACGCGACAAAAAATTGTTACTTTGCCATGAATTCCGCCGTCTGGTCGTCGTATGTTGGCGTGAAGATGCCGCTTCTCATTTGACACTGTTGAAAGAAAACGTTGCTAGTCGCTTGTGAACTGTTGTTCACGCCGTTCAATTTTGTGAACGTTGGAGAGGACGTCGTGTCTTTGCTGTTGGAATTGTCGTTTGTAGAGATGTTGCTGGTCCTTCCGTGAATTTTAGTTGTTGAGGAAAAGAACAAAAGGACTAGGTCGGGTCGCGGCTAAAATGGTGGGCTACTTAAATTGGAACAAAACAAAAGAAAATTGGGTCTTTCTGGGAATGAGATTATGAGCTGCTGAAATTTAAAATGGTGGGCCCAACTTGGTCTTTTGATTGGGTTTAAAGGTGAGGCTTAAATTGACTTAGGAAAATAGCCTCATGGATGTAGTTATGGTCAAATGGGAATTAGAAAGCTAGCCAAATCGAGTCGATTAGCGAATTCGGCTAAAGTTGTAATAAGACGAGTTAATTAATTAGTTAATAAGCTTCTTAATTTCGACGACATGAAATAATTAATCTTAATTATAAACTAAATAATTCAAAACTAAAACCATAAATTGAACTAAACTAAATTAACAAAATATTTGACTAAAACATGAAATCTTTTTGAGACGATTTCGAATATTCATAAAATGTACTAATTATATACGTAATTATATAAAACATATATATTATTTAAAAATTATAAAAGCGACTAAAATTACTTTAAAAATAACTTGAAAAGCGTTTGAATTTTATAAAACTAATTATTCCAAATCGTTTGAAAGTGAGGAAGCTTAAAAATTAATTACTATCAGGAAGGGTCAAAATTGGGTGTTAACAATATTCCTACCACGTGTATTAATAAAACAAAAAATTAATAACAAAAAGGTGTCATTTAGTGATTTTGGCATTTGACGTTTTAAAAATAAGAGTTATTGTGAAAGAATTCACTATTGTGATGCATGTTGACACATTCTGGCATTCCTCCTCGTTTTAGGGAGTATCTGAAATAGAATTTAGTACTTTTTGGTCGTGATTATTTCAATGGGTCGCTTATTGTTCAAGAATTTTTGTTTACATAATTTATACCATCATGCCTAAATTCTTTTATGTTTCAGTAGTAACATATTCTTCAATGGATTTGAGGTCCATAATACAACGACAACAACAACGTACTCAGTGTATTCCCATAAAGTGAATCTAGGGAAGGTAGAGTCACTACTAAAACTCTGCTAAAACATAACAGACAGAAAACCAGCGGACAACGTCGCTCCGAAAAGTGACGCCGTTTTCCACACTGTTCGTCGCTTTTTAATAAAAGTAATTATTTTTAAAGTTTTTCTACAAAATGTGACGGATGACATCTCTTTCTTTGTTGCTTAATTTGCTAGATTTTTGTGCCAAAAAATATATAATTATTAATTATTTATTTAATATACGTAGAGAAGTCGTCCATCGCTTTTCATTTAAAATAATAATTATTAAATTAAATAATAACCGTGATGTCCATCATTTTTGAGTAATTTTAATTTATTAATTATTTTTTAAAATTAACGATGGATGACATCTCGTAGTCTGTTGCTTTTTGGTGGTCAAACACTTTTAAAAAGCGATGGATATTATCATTTAGTCCGTCACTTTTTAGTCAAAATTTTTGTCAAACAGTTTAATAAAGAAGCAACGGACAATGTCTCACTTTTTTTTAAAAGATCTCTCTCTTCTCCTCATCTCTTACTTCTCTAAAGAACCGATGCTCAACTGTCATCGCCGCCGTCTTTGCCGCTGCATGATGCGCGCCAGTCGCCAGCTGTCACTGTCGCTGCCCCTACTACTCCTTTCTTCATTCTCTCCTTCTCCTTTAATTAAGGTTAGAGTTTCATCAATTTTAGTTTTTTTTTTCAATTTGAGTTTGTTAATTAGTTTGTTGAATTTGTGTTTATTTATTGTTAATTTGAATGATTGATTGTTAGTTAGTGAGTGAATTATAGAATTTTTATTTTAGGACTAGTTTGAATTAGAGTATTTCTTGAGTTGGTATTGAATTGTTAATTTGAAGTTAGAAGATAGTTTATTGTAATTAGTTTATTGAATTTGTGTTTTATGATTGTTAGTTTGAATGATTGATTATTAATTAGTTAGTGAGTGAATTAGGGATTTTTGATTTTAGGACTAGTTTAGATTTGGAATTTTAGGACTAGTTTGAATTATGGTATTTCTTGAGTTGATATTGAAGTGTTAATTTGAAGTTAGAAGTTAGTAATTAAAGTGTTTTGAGTATAAGATGGCGTTGACACCAATTTTTGTCCCTCCTTTCTTCTAATGTATTTCGTTGAGCTTCTAAATTACAAATAAGTCGAATACTTTATAATTCACTATTATTTTTCATTTATCACTATTGCTATCGTAATTACCTATTACTTTAAATTTTATTATCATCTTTCTATTATCATATTTACTATTTTAAAAGTATATTTTTACTAGCAACATTTATTATTAACACTTTATTGTCGTCTTTTTAAAAATAGATTGTCGTTACTTTATTTCAAGTTTCTTACTTACTAAACCTTTTATATAATGTATATTATATTAGTTATAATTAAATTAGAAGTTCAAATGATTTAATTTAAAGAAGGAAAAAGGTCATGAAAGCCCAGGGGCGGAGCTACAACATGATAAGGGTGTGCACGTGAACACTCTTCGTCGAAAAATCACACTGTTTACGTAAGTCAAAATTTATTAAATACAAATATATAATTCATTTTGCACAACCTTAACATTAATAGAGGCTTTGGCGTAGGGGAAAATGTGTTCAAAAGGAATGCTGAGGTTGCCAGTTCGTATCTTGTTGCTATTATTTTACTTCTTTTGTTTGTCAAAATCACACAATCCTTTGTGGGCCCACCTAATCTCAAGTTACTCTCGCAAATTAAAGTTATAATTTACTTTCTTATTTAGGAGTCATTACATATTATTTATTTTATATTTATTTTCTCCATTTCAATTTATATGACATTGATAATTATTGTGCTTTATATTTTTTTATATATATTTTTTAAATATATAAATTTTGTTTCAAAAGTTATTATTTCTGAATTCATGGTCTATGTTTAAAAATTTGAATCTCGAAATTTTAAGTGTGCTACATAAATTGAAAAAGGAAAAATAATAAATTTAACTCAAACCTTAGTTTGGATATATATATTTGTAAATATAAAATAATAGTTTAAATGAGTTTCTACTTAAAGAATTAGAAAAGAAGGTTATGTGCAATTACATTTCTTAATTTCCTCTAAGTAGGTCATTCGGAGGTTTGAAAAATATAATTCATAAGGGGTTAATAGTTTCATAATTGAATTTGGAGATTTGAAACTTTTAATTAGAATTTTCATACATTTTCTATTAGAATAAAAGAAATTTAATATACATACATTGAAATAAAAAAGTAGCATAATCGATACGTTGAAAAGTGACTTTAAATTTAAGTAAAAATTAATATTTTTTTTTTAAATATGTGCATGTGTTCAGTAAAATCTCGACCCATTCATTATAAAACTATTATTTCAGTTGATATAACTTATCTTGTATTTTTGAAAGCAAACCAAATTAGAGATTTTTTTTCAGACGTTGTGTTTAGTGGAATTTTTTTTATTGACGGTGTTGATAGTAAAGTCGTTAGGTAGAAAAAGATGGATATAAATCCATACCAAAAAAATTTGTTCGTTGCCTTCAAAAAATTTGCATACCTTTCATAAATAGTCTAGCTCCGCCACTAAAGCCTATCCATTTTCAGCCCATTTATGAGCCCAAAATCAAGCCAAACCCATTTAAAAAATCTGTCCAAAATTAGGCCCAAACTCGCTAGCCCTTTTTGAAATATATCATAAAATCTCCCTAACCTAATCCCCTAAAAAAGATCAGCCACTCCCTTTCAATTTCTCTCTATTCGATTTCAGAAAATTTCCAAAATGCTTTCGGTAAAAGCAGGACTATGTTCTTCCATTTTTGTGCAAAATTGTAGTGCTTTGAAACTCTCTCTTTCATATTCAACTGATCAATCAACACAAGAAGCCAAAAGACTTTTTGAAAATATGATTTTTTTTATGCAGAAAATCACTTTAGCAACTTCAAACGACTCATTTTGGGACTCCAAGATCTACCCGTGACCTCCCTCCTCTGTAAAATTTGAATTTCAAAAATAAAAAATTTGTCTTACCATTCTTTTCCTATAACTACTACCTCATCTTCAACAAAGGAGAAGCTTTTCTTACTCATAAGAACATCATAAATGGTCGAAGTTATTCATAACGTTTAGCTATTACCATCCTTGTCAAAATTCTTGTATTTTCTGGTTGCTATTATCGAACTCATTAGGTTCGAGGGGTGAATCTGATCATAACGAGAGAGTAGATTCTACGCTGACGTCCTAGTTCACTACACTACAAAAGGCAAAATCTGATTCTTCTATTTAGTTAAACATTTGCGGTCGTGTTAGAAAAAAAACAAGAGTTATGCATTTCTTTGTCCGTAGTTATATTACAGTTGCTATTATATAATAATCTCTTTTTAGTTGTGAAAAAACTGATTTCAATCATATAAATGGAGTTGTCATGTACAACTATATGTTCTGCTATTTTTTTAAAAAAAATAAAATAAAAGGACCCTACTAATTTTGTGTGATAAATTGACTACTTTAGTTTGGATTTAGATATGCTAATATGTAGAGAAATTGTAGTTACGCTCAACTAAGGATCTGAAACTGTGATTTGATATAATAATCGTGAAAGGATAATTTTACCCACTCTCTGTTATATTAATCTTTAGAGATATATTTGTGAGGGCTGTTTTGTGTATATTTAGTTTGGCCAAGTATGTGGAACATCTAGTTTGGTATGTAACGTGTTCCCAGTTATGACTAATATAACTTTCGACTAACTATTCTCTTTTTATATATAGTACCAAGAATCAAATTTCCTCATGTAACTCTTTTCTCATGTTTATTTGGCATGAAATCGGAGCCGGCGCGTCTCATTTTGAAACTCAACGACACCGCTACAACATGGAGCTTGCATATCCCTCACATGGAATTGATCATATATATTTCTTTGACACTACACCTATTCGCTTTACCTATTCCCTATTTCTAGAGACGTGTCCAGATAAAACGAGACATTATAGTTAATTAGTTGTCTAGTACATTACTTACCATTATGCTTACTTATTTGTTTGGTTTGCTGTTATGTTACTAGAATTTGCACAAATCTGCTTGAATGGCTTAGTAATTTATCTCTAGTTAGTATCTTATTCATGTTTATAACTTTTTTTTACTCCTATATTTAATGACCGTATTTGGATAATTTGGCAAGTTCTTTGATTTGTGATAAAAATCAACTAACCTTTATTTTATTTAATGTATTAAATCAGATTTTTTTGGGGATTGATTTGCAATACTATTTTTCTTTACAAAAACCTTATTTTTTCTCTTTTAGTAAAGCCTTTTGGAGGCTCTATTTACTTTTCTTTTAAATATAAATAACTAGACTATCTTGGACCCCAAAAACTACCTTTTTGAGTCTATAACATATTTCATTAATATCGTACACCACTTTTAAAATCAAATTATTAGTCTCAAAGCTTTTTCGATCTTAATCCGTCTAAAATGGAGTTTTGGATTTGTGATTTTAAGTCAAAAATGATTTTATTTTGATCACTTTTATTTAAAAGTTTCTTGGTAGTAACTTTGTTTCCATGGTTTTGACAAAATAAGGAATAATTTATTTAAAACTTAAATTTATCCATGTAAGCTATTTTTAGACATAAAGTTTGTACTTTTATATTTTATCCAAACACTTTTTAATATGCTAATGTTTTATTTTGGCACTTAGCCTGATCAATTAATCAAGTTCGGTTGGTTAATCATTTTTAATGGATTTTAAAGGATGTCTAACCCCTTTCCTTTAAATTAGTTGAACCCTTACCTAGAATCTTATATTTAGTAGACCTTAAATGGAGTTAACTTTAGACAAACACTTTAATCATTTTAGATATCCTAATTCATCGTAAATAATTAGGTGTCGACTTCTTAAGTTAGTTATTAATTTGGAAATCACCAAAATGTTGTAACTATTTGACCTGATTAAAATTGGATATAACAGCTTGACGATTTCACTGGGAACTTTTTAGGTTCTAACCATAGCGAATTTAGTTTAATTAGGCTTTATGTGCTTACTTTAATTACTTTACATGTCATAAACTTGTTTTTACATGGTACTCAATTGTTAGTTTGACATAAATTATTTTAATATGCTAGCAATTATTTGTTTACTAAATATTTTTTTCTTGTTATACGTTGTTTGTTTGTTATAAATGATTTGTGTGTTATTGTTTTTCTTAACTGCCATTTTGTTCATATTTCTCCACTTCTTGGAAATTTACACTATCACGCGTACACGCAAGGTGTGTTTTGCGCACACACCCGCAATTTTTTTTCAAAATCCAAAATTTAGTAGAGTTGACATATGCGCGGGGTGTCTGGATTTTTTTCTGTGTGACCGCATAACCTTCTCACTCGAATAGTTAATTCAAGAACCTTGTGTAGTAAACTCACTCCTAGGTTACCTAGAGTATAGCTAAACCAACACACTTTATAAGGAACATACTTCATTTTATGACCTAAGAGGCTTGATACCCTTGGTGTATTAAGTCCATTAGTCGACTTTACCTTAAATGTCCAAGTGGGTTTTCGATTCCAAGTGACAACCTATTATTATTTATGTACATATTTGAGGAATATTTATGCCTAAATATGAATCATTTGTTCTAATTAATTAAATTTTAGGGGGTGGTATGACTAAACTTTCCATGACAGGTACGAAGACTTGACGTTTAGGTACAAGAAGTGGCATATCACCAAAAGGAACCAAGAAGGATGGACATAACAAAATTTCTTTTACTTTATTTTAAAAGTACTTTACGTTGTATTCATTCGACATGTTTTGTACCTTATTTTGAATTTTTTTTTATTTAATTAATCAAGAGTAATGGGATGACATATTATGACAAATGTATTCCTCAGATTTACGTTAAGCCTACCTCCGACACAAATAGGTCACAAGCATATTAAGATGCGTTTGCATGCTATCTTTACAATATATTTGAATTTACTTGATTAATTGTTTACATGTTATTCTTACAACTTATTTGTCTCTACTTGATAACTTGCATGTTATGTGATTTATTTGAATTTCGTGGGCATATCTTTACTTTTTCATTTAAAACTAACATTATTTGCATTTTATTTTCTATATTTTATTTTTATTCCCAACTAACAGTTGATTTGTGTTGACAATCGAGCTGGCCGACCATCCTCACTTCACAAGGTCCAAGTCATCAGCATTACCTCAACGTAATTGTGCTGTTCAAGGAAGAAAAATCACTATGACTGATCCAACCGCGTCTGATCCAATTGATCTAGGACATATCATGGTTCCTCATGATTCTCACGATACTTCCGAAGATAGAACTACTATTTAACATGATGAACACATCTCCCGCTTGACTCAAGATATTGAGGAGCTACGTAGCGAACTAACTCAGGTTAGAGACTTGACCAATTTATCCATCACACTCCAAAGTCCACTTCCTGAACCTAGGAATATTGCACCAAACCCACCTCGTTTTTCATCACTTGATTCACTAGTTCCTGAACACTTTCCTCCACAACAACGTTCGCCTACCAACAATAACCTTCCTCCAACTACCCCCGCAAATCCACCAAATTTTCCACCCATCTACACTCCTCCACAAAGTCAACCACCTACCTACACTACTTATGCTACTCCTCCTAATCCACCACCTGTCAACCCACAAATCAACCTCCGACTCACACTTCTTACGTTTCTCTACCCATTAACACCTATCCAGAACCTACAACTACTCTCACAAACCCATCAAATCCACCACCTCCAATCCAAAGTACGCCCACTGTTCAAACTTATCCAACTCAGCATATACAAGGGGAACAGATTGCCAGTCCTTATTCGCAACATGTTCCTCCGATATATGCGATGGAAACTCAAGACTTTACCAACCCAATATCAATCAAGTTTCAACCCGAGTGTCACGATCCAAGAGTACCGCCTAGATGTGACAAGGTGTACTCAACCTCGAAAGGTGTCATACAAGCCCCTTAGCATATCATAACATACGATATAAGAAATGATGCAGAATTTAAAAACTTTATCCATACAATTGAAGTCTTTTATAAAAGCAAGCAGAAGTCTAACTTGTCTCAATTAGCCATATAATACAATCTTTGAATAAAAAATAGGGTCACAGCCCTTTCAACATAATCCGAACATGAAATACTAGAAAGAAACTACAATGACTCATACGTCCTCAAATCTTGAGGACTCACCACAAGCTAGCAGAATAGTCGATCCAAGCTTGAACCATAAGAAGATCACCTTAAGAACCGAAACCTATACTTTGTGAAAAATGTAGAAAATATGGGTTAGTACAAAAATGCACCAAGTATGATAGCCATGCATAAAAATCCTTGAAACATGCTAAAAAAGACATTTTGGTTGAAAACCATGCTATATGCCAAGTTTGGAAATCTCCATAAACATTAGTGTAAAAGCATAAGACATAAGCATATTCAACATATAGATCATCAGCATATATAATAGAACCATCTCATAAGTAACCCTAAGTTATACTTGTGCAATGCATAGATAAAAATCCTATAATCCCATCTATACTAAGTACCACTTTTGGGCCACCATAAACATACTTACCATTCTTGATTTCATCATTTGTTCATATTCATAGACAAGGAAACCTTCACATTACTAAGTCATATCAAGGAAAACAACTCATGGCAACAATCCAAATTAAGCATACTTCCTTACAAATAGCCTTCATATCAACATACTTAGTAGCATAACCATAAGCATATTTCATAAAACATTATAACATTAAGGAACACACCATAACTACTCTCAAAGCCTACTTGTGCAATGCATGGATGAAGTCTCATACCCCCACCCACACTGAGTAGTGCATTCTTGAGAAGCCATAGTTCATTATCATTCATTGTGGGGAAAGCCTTAACCGACATAGACAATGTGAGCAAATCATGGAATCTGGTGTCTCCCACACCGAAAAGGGTTGTCCTACTTGCCTAAGGCAGAACCATTAACTTAAATTAGGTGGATCCACTAGCTAATAACTTATGAGGGCACATAGTTTATGGGATACCGAGATTGCTACTAGATACCCCGCCTCAACTCACGTGAGGGAATTTATCTTAAGAGATTGCTACTAGAAACTCTACCTCAACTCACGTATGAGTTTCCATTTTAATAAATATACACTCAGTGCTTAGCATTATTCCCCACAGAGTACTTATAATTTCATTACTTGAGTTCATTATTATGGGATAAAAAGATTGCTACTAGATACCCCGCCTCAACTCATGTGAGGGCATCCATCTCATCCCAACATCATTCATATGATAGATCATAGATTCAATAGGTGAGAATAGCCTTTCATCCAAAGAATCTCCATTTTCTGAGAAAACCTTTCACAACATGTCCTTATCATCCATAAGTGTATAATTGAGAATAGCCTTTCAATCAACACAATATTATTATCATAATCATTGAAACTTCATCCATAAGTGTGTGTATGTGAGAATATCCTTTCAACACCACCACCATTACATCATAGTTATAATCATTTTATTCTCAAAGGATTCATAAAGTATGTACATAAATATCATGATCATACATAAATCTCATAATTTGCCCTTCAAATACCATAGATCACATTCAATCAACGAACCTAGAATTACTACGTTAGTCATGGATAATAACATGAATCAAGTAATCAATTCATAACATTCATAATTCTATAACATTCTACTAACATCAATCAATACCCACACTTTAAGATCAAATCTGAGAAATTAGGGAAATTCATGGATTCTTGAAGAATTCAACTTAAAATCTTATAAAATTATCAATATATCCATAAACAAACATAATTCAATCATTTAAAAAGAATTTGATAGGAATCCATGAGATTGAAGTCAAATCCTAACTTTTGGGTTTTCTAGATTTGAAATTGGAGATTTCGAAGGGGCTCTATGGGTGAAGGCTACCCATAGATTAAAATCTACCATACCTTATTGAAGATTCACCATGAAATTGAGGAGAAAGACTTGTTTTCTTCTTCTTCTTTGGAATTCTAGAGAGAGTTTATTTGGGAAAAGTTGGTTATGGATTTTGGGTTTGGGATTTTATGAAGTGAATGGGTTAGTTAATGACTTAAAAACACTTATATAGGTGAATTAATACTATACAAAACGACTTTACTTAATACTTAATTAAAAAGGTATTTACCTAAGGACCCCCAACTTAACCGACTTGAGGCAGCCTACAAGTCTCATCCACGACCCCCACCTACGAGGCGTGGACTGGCCCACATCCCGTATTGGCAGAGCGTGGGTTGGGGTTCTGCATCCCATCACTTAAGCCTTTGATCCACGAGCCTCTCCCACGGAACGTGGACCATCCTACGGGGCGTAGGTCCACTTTGTGGGTCATCGTTTTGGGAAGTTTTGGGTGAACTTTAGGGTCCTCCTCAAGGACCCTTGGTTGGTCCTTGGGGAGTCGTACCTTGACGTTTAGCCCCCAAACCCTTCATTCTAAGTTCAAAAATCAAGTTTTACGACTCTAACACTTACGACAAGCTCTATTTAAGCCTACTAATTTCTGAGGTGTTACATTATCTCCCCCTTAGGAACATTCATCCTCGAATGACGATCTAGACATCTTCCAGAAATAAAGACTCAAGACTAGCAGCCCATCATACATGAAACATCAAATAATGCACAATTCAAAGGAGGATACATCAACTTCATCTCAATATACTCAATTCAAAACAAGGAAGTAGGAACTACATCTAACAACCCATTATGCATGAAAACCTCAACATTTCTCAAATTCATAGGAGGAACTACCTTCTCTATCAAAAATCATGCTCAACTTACTATTATGAAACCAATTATGCTATTACTCTCAAAAGCACAATAAAGAATGTTCGACAATTCATCTCATGAAGCATATAGGCAACTCATACTAAATGCACAACAACATGAGGAACATAAATCATGAAAACTCATTTTCTTTCTAAACATGAATCTCTCAAGAACATGCATAACATAAGGAGATCATAGACACACATAAATCACATATGACTCCAAATCATAAAACAAGCCAAGAGGAACTCTTTGTCTCAAGCTAGAATAGGAATAGAAGAAAGAGATGAGGATATCAGGACACTCAACCACTTTGCTATCCAAGCACATCATCTCCCCCTTGGGAGAAAACCCCTACTAAGGCTAACATCAAAGTCTAACAAATAGCATAGGGATCTTGATAAAACATTTACATCTATAGGGAACTAATCAACATACCCGTGCCTTTATCCGGAGAGACTCTTGTGTCCTCTCTAGACCAGAGTGCATAGAAGGGACCATAATTTGGAGGAATGGGTTCCGGACCACTAGAAGGAGCTTGCTCGGCCTCTCTCCCTTTGGCCATGAGCATCGGGCAATCTCTCATCTTATGACCTTTCTTTCCACACCCAAAGCAACCATCCGTGCCGGCTAGGCACTTACCCACATGTGTCTTTCCACATTTGGCACATGTAGATCTTTCAAAAGAAGAACCGCCTCCATTTCCTCCTTGAGATTTAGGGTTAGACACCTTATGCTTGTTGAACATTGGGGAATCATCGGAGGAATTTTGATTGAATGACCCTTTTTGAACCTTGGTTGACCTTGTTCATTGGACCTAACTCTTTTCACCTCTCTATTCTTTCTCTTGAGTTTTACTCCTACATTTGTTGAGCATATACCATAAGCCTAGAGATATTCATGTCATCATGGAGCATTGCCGTATGACATTCTTCTCCAACTAAGTCGGATACACCCATCAAAAACCTACTCATCTCATCCCTCGGATCTGCCACCATAGATGGAGCATGCTTGGATAGTTAGTAAATTTCAAGGCATACTCGTTAACACTCATGTTACCTTGCCTAAGGTTAATGAATTCTTCCACCTTAGCTTCCCTCAACTCTCGGGGAAAGAACCTATCAAGAAATGCTTTCTTAATCACCTCCAAATCTATGGGACCCGCTCCTATCGGCCTATTTCTCTTTCATTGAGTATACCAAACTTGAGCAACATCCTTCAATTGGTAAGCGGCTAGCTCCACTTTTTCTACCGAGGTCACCTGATGAGTCCATGATTTGGACTCATTTAGCGCTATATTTTGATTAAATTAGTGTCCTCAACTGCATGTTTTATCTCGATATCTGATGAAAACTTTTAAGTTTCAGGTATTTGATGTTTGAGGGAAAGCATGGACACTATCGAGCAAAAAGGAGCAAAAGAAGCTAAAAGAAGCTAAAAGAACAAAGAAATTAAGATCTACGAATCACCGAACCCATTCGGCAAATTGCCAATAGATCACATATTCGCCTTTTGTTCCAGTGTGCTGAGCCCTGAAGGAGCAGTCGGCGTATCACCGAGCGACCTCGCAAAACAGTGCTACATCGCCCAATTACCCAGGAAACAAAGATGTTGAATGCAACTGATGAAGGGCGATGAAGTAAATCAAAGGGCGGATCGCCGAATGCATCGGCGATTCCCACTAATGTCGCCGAAAGATCCTTCGTAGCACATTTTCTAAAAACTATAAATACTAGTTCAGTTTTTATTCTTACGAGCGAATTTTACCTTATTTTATCTAGCTTTTAGATTATTAAGTTTGAGACAGAATTTTGGAGATAATCTCTCTAAGATTTGGAGAGGGTTCTGAAGAACTTGGAGTTTTCAAAGGGTTTCAAATTCAAAGAATTGGACTTGGGTCTCTTGGATTCTTCATCTTTGGCTTGTTTTAAGACTTAATATTGCATACCCATTGATGGAAACTGATATTGGTATACGTCTTTATCTCTTTTACATGCGTAGCTAAAACCCAAATTCTTGGGGTGTGATTTTGTGAATATGGGTTAGATTAGTTGTTGGGTCTTGCTTGCTGATAGTCTATTCGTAATTTAAATGTGATTTCGTTTAGTGGTTGTAGATGAACTTAATGAGGTTGTAGTTGCAAATATAATCTCATATATGTGTTTTCAGCTTGTTCGAGAGAAAGGTCGTAAAACTAAGACCACTAAATTGATGGCCAATGTGAGTGGGTCGACATGAGGTTCAGCTCGAGAGAGTGAACCCTAGTCCCATGTCCACACACTCAGCTCGAGAGAGTGAGTGGGTTAGGGTGGAGGTTGTTCTTCATGCAGCAAGTGGGTGTCTGAGAGGAACACATTTAAAATGGGGTAAGTTGCTCGAGAGAGAGAGCTTATCCCTCTTAAAGTCTAGCCTAGTCACAAATACTCAATGAATTTACTATCTAAAGCATGTACCCAATGATTTAGTCTATCCCATATTGCTATCACATCCCAAAAACCTCGTCTCCATACTTGTATTTTTCCTTATTTTCACTGCTTTAGTTGTTTCTTGCTTACAAACCCCCATTTGATACTTGACGCTTGCATCACCCTTTTTAATTTGTTATGTTTTCATTCGCCAAAGTCTTTAGCTACGATTAGCTTTAGCACTTTCTCCCTTAACCACTAATTCTCACGCCCACTCCCTTGGGACTCGACCCCAACCCTTGGTTGGGTTACTAAACTATTATACAATCGTAGACACTTACATCGAAAATTGTGTATTGATTACACAAACATCATCACCCCCATGGCATCTAGTATTTTGTAAACCTCCTCCACAAATTCTTGAGGATCCTCCCCCACTTTGGAACCAAGAAACTCGGGAGGATTCATTCTTGCAAAATCCCTTAATCTAGAAGCCAAGGAATTAATATTAGGGTTCACGTGAGTCCCAACATCTCTATTGGCTTGGGCTTGACTTGTCTTAGCTTGGGCCAACATTAGAAGAGCCGACCTAACCTCCACATCCAACATAGCCGGAAGATTATTCAGAG
This sequence comes from Solanum acaule, assembly GCA_036250505.1. Taxonomy (NCBI): domain Eukaryota; kingdom Viridiplantae; phylum Streptophyta; class Magnoliopsida; order Solanales; family Solanaceae; genus Solanum; species Solanum acaule. Next base: position 38,934 of record JAJOOR010003066.1, read on the forward strand.
CTTGGTTACCTTGAGAAGCTTGATTACCTTGAAGAAGAGCTTCTTCATTCAAATTGTCACCCTCCATTCTTCTTGCGTTAGCCCTTCATTTATTCATTTCCTGAAGACACATGAGAAGGGTTAGGAGATAGACATTATAGAGCTAAACTCTACGGCATGACTTAAGAGTAATGAAGGAAGTGTAGTTTCCTAACATCTTATAGCCTCTCATTCATAAATGTGGCGCGCTTCACACTATGAACAAGACTCTACTAGACATGGCTTATGAGACATCATCCTAGAATCATTCTAATCCTTGTGCTCTGATTACCAAGTTTGTCACGACCCAGGAGTACCCCTTAGATGTGACAAGGCATACTCAACCCCAAAAGGTCTCATACATGACCCTTAGCATATCATAACATAAGACATAAGAAATGATGCAGAATTTAAAAACTTTATCCATACAATCGAAGTCTTTAATAAAAGAAAGCGAAGGTCTAACTTGTCTCAATTAGCCATCTAATACAATCTTTGAATAAAAAATAGGGTCACAACCCTTTCAACATAATCCGAACATGAAATACTAGAAAGAAACTACAATGACTCATACGTCCTCAAATCTTGAGGACTCACCACAAGCTAGGAGAATAGTCGATCCAAGCTTGAACCACAAGAAGATCACCTTAAGAACCGGAACTTACACTTTGTGAAAAATGTAGAAAATATAGGTTAGTACAAAAATGCACTAAGTATGATAGTCATGCATAAAAATCCTTGAAACATGCTAAAAATGACATTTTAGTTAAAAACCATGCTATATGCCAAGTTTGGAAATCACTATAAACATTAGTGTAAAAGCATAAGACATAAGCATATTCAACATATAGATCATCATAGCATAACAGAACCATCTCATAAGTAACCCTAAGTTATACTTGTGCAATGCATAGATAAAGATCCCATAATCATATCTATACTAAGTACCACTTTTAGACCACCATAAACATACTTACCATTATTGATTTCATCCTTTGTTCATATTCATAGACAAGGAAACCTTCACGTTACTAAGTCATAACAAGGAAAACAACTCATAGAAACAATCCACATTAAACATACTTCCTTACAAATAGCCTTCATATCAACATACTTAGTAGCATCATCATAGGCATATTTCATAAAGCATTATAACATTAAGGAACACACCATAACTACTCTTAAAGCCTAATTGTGCAATGCATGGATAAAGTCTCATACCCCCACCCACACTAAGTAGTGCATTCTTGAGAAACCATAGTTCATTATCATTCATTGGGGGGAAAGCCTTAACCGACATAGACCATGTGAACAAATCATGGAATCCGGTTTCTCCCACACCGAAAAGGGTTGTCCCACTTGCCTAAGGTAGAACCATTAACTTATCTTAGGTGGATCCACTAGCTAATAACCTATGAGGGCACATAGTTTATGGGATACAAAGATTGATACTAGATACCCCACCTTAACTCACGTGAGGGCATCCATCTCAAGAGATTGCTACTAGAAACCCCGCCTCAATTCACATATGAGTTTCCATCTCAATCAATATCCACTCGGTACTTATAATTATTCTCCACAGAGTACTTATCATTTCATTACTTGAGTTCATTATTATGGGATAAATAGATTCCTACTAGATACCCCGCCTCAACTCACGTGAGGGCATCCATCTCATCCGAACATCATTCATAAGATAGCTCATAGATTTAATAGGTAAGAATAGCCTTTCATCCTAAGAATCCCCCTATTGTGAGAAAACTTTTCACAATATGTCCTTATCATTCATAAGTGTATAATTGAGAATAGCCTTTCAATCAACACAACATCATTATCATAATCATTGAAACTTCATTCATAAGTGAGTGTGTATGTGAGAATAACCTTTCAACAACACCACCATTACATCATAGTTATAATTATTTTATTCTCAAAGGATTCATAAAGTATGTACATAAACATCATAATCATACATAAATCTCATAATTTGCCCTTCAAGGACCATAGATCACAATCAATGAACACACCTATAGTTAATACATTAGGCATGGATAATAACATGATTCAAGTAATCAATTCATAATATTCATAATTCTATAACATTCTACTAACATCAATCAATACCCACACTTTAAGATCCAATTTGAGAAATTACGGGAATTCATGGATTCTTGAAGAATTCAACTTAAAATCATATAAAATCATCAATATATCCATAAATCAATCATTTAAAATGAATTTGAAAGGAATCCATGAGATTGAAGTCAAATCTAAACTTTTGGGTTTTCTAGATTTGAAATTAGGGGTTTTGAAGGGGCTCTATGGGTGAAGGCTACTCATAGATGAAAATCTACCATACCTTATTGAATATTCACCATGAAATTGAGGATAAAATCTTGATTCTTTAACCCTAGCTTCACCTTTCTTCTTCTTCTTTCTTGGAATTCTAGAGAGAGTTTATTTGGGGAAAGTTGGTTATGGATTTTGGGTTTGGGATTTTATGAAGTGAATGGGTTAGTTAGTGACTTAAAAAAACTTATATAGGTGAATTAATACTATACAAAACTACTCCACTTAATACTTAATTAAAAAGGAATTTACCTAAGAACCCCTAACTTAACCGACTTAAGGCAGCCTACGAACCCCATCCACGACCCCTACCTACGGGGCGTGGACTGACCCATAGCCCGTACTGGCAGAGCGTGGGTTGGGGTTCTGCATCCCCTCACTTAAGCCTTTGATCCACAAGCCTCTCCCACGGAGCGTGGACCACCATACAATGCGTAGGTCCCCTCCGTGGGTCCCTATTTTGTGCAGTTTTGGGGTGAACTTTAGGGTCCTCCTCAAGGACCCTTGGTTGGTCCTTGGGGAGTCGTACCTTGACGTTTAACTCCCAAACCCTTCATTCTAAATTCGAGAAGCAAGTTTTACGACTCTAACACTTACGACAAGCTCTAGTTAAGCTTATTAATTTTTGGGGTGTTACACTGAGGTAGATCAATATGAGAAAATGGAGAAGGATGTTAAAGCAAAGGTTGATGATGTGTTAGCTAGAGAGATTCACGATCTTAAGGAAGCAATGAGAAACCTCCAAACTACCAGGGGAAACAAAAGCCTAGAATATGAGGATTTGTGTGTGTAACCTGACATTGACTTGCATGTATGGTACAAACCACCAAAGTTTGATATATTCAATGGAATTGGTAATCCTCATACATATCTAAGGGCGTAGTATGACAAACTAGTAGGAGTGGGGAGATATGAAAGGGTCAAAATGAAGTTATTCATAAGAAGTTTATTTGGCGAAGCTCTTGCTTGGTACACACAACAAGATTTCCATAAATGGCGTGGTTGGAGTAATATGGCACAAGACTTTATGAATCGATTCAAGTTCAATACTAATATCACATGTCACGACCCAGGAGTACCCCCTAGACGTAACACGGCGTACTCAAGCCCGAAGGGGTCTAATACAAGCCCTTATCATCATAACATAGGTAATAGAAGTAAAATACGGAACAATTTAAAACTTTTACAATAGAAGTCATATTTCATAAAAACAAGCAGAAATCTTTCTATGCTCTTTATCTCAAACCATCTAATAAACTCTTGAATAAAAGTCTTGGGACGCAGCCCATACAAAGTCTAAAACATAAAGAAATGACAAAAATGATATAAGGGTTTGTCCTCGAAGCTATGAGGACTCACCAATTCTTCAACTCTTCTGGATCCTTGGAAACCTAGCCTTTAAAGCAACTCAATCTCTGATACCCTACATTAGATTAGAATGTTGACAATATGCGTTAGTACAAAATGTACCAAGTATGAAAGCTAGTACAACATCATAAGAGAATCTCAAATGGTTAGTCAACATAAGACATAATCATAAAAGATAATAACATATTCATAACATAATTATCATAGTCATAGCATAATCTTCATAGTCATAACATAATTATCATCATAGTCATAGCATGGCCTCCAACATAAGCTTCATATAAACATAAGTCAACATAAGACATAGTCATACTCATATAAGCATAATAGACTCTTAGTCCTCTTTACCATAATATCACAATTCTCAAGTAACCTCAAAAGCATGCATGTGCAAAACAAGATTAGCATCCCATAATACCACCGAAGTCAAATATCCCTTTTTGGTCATCTCAAACATAGTCTATATGCATGGTCAACTCTTTAAGCTTTTCTATGCCATAAGGGCACCATACTTCTAAGTAACCTCAAAGCACACTTGTGCAATGCATGAAAAGTATCCCATACTACCCTTCACACTGAGCATAACCTTGAAGTCATCTTAGTCATATTCACCCTCCTTTGGCCTCATTATAAACTTAACTTCTCATAACTAAGGGAATATCTCACCTTTAGTCAACTATAGCTAGGAAGGGCAACTATGGCACAATCCCATCTTAACTTTTTTCTTTAGTAACCCTAAGTCATACTTGTGCAATGCATGAATAGCACCCCATAATACTACTCATGCTAAGTACTACTATTAGGTCCTTATACTAATACTTCTTGACTTGGAACCTAGTTCCTCTTCTTAACTTTAGAACACTATGAGGTACTCTCTTAAGCACATCTTAGTTCATTTCTCTTTAAAGCCTTGGAACACTATGAGGTACTTCCTTAAGAACATCTAAGTTCATTACTAACATGGATTCTATGAGACACTTACTTAAGCATGTCTAAATCCCTTCTACTTTGAACCCTATGAGATACTCTCTTAAGTATGTCTAAGTTCCTTCTTCACATGGACCCTATGAGATACTACCTTAATTATGTCTAAGTCCATTTATACTCTTGAACACTAGGAGGTACTTCATTAAGTAAGTCTTAGTTCAATTATGCTTTAGAACACTATGAGATGCTTTTCAAGCATGTCTTAGTTCATAGGATATGAAGATTGCTACTAGGAACCTTGACTCAACTATGTGAAAGCTCCCATCTCATGAGACCTAACTTTGGGAAAACCCACACTCTACTACGTAAGAGTTCCCCTTTTAACTTGGATAGTCCTCACATCAACTAGGCGTGTTTCTCTTTTCTACTTGGTGCCCGAACCCTCTCTTGTGTGACACTCCATCTCATTGTCAATATCCACTTGGAGCCAAGCATACACCCCAAGATTTACTTGTTAAGCCTTGCTTAACACTCATCTCTCATGGAAGGATGTCCTTGACAATCCATCCATGCTCAAGTGATTCTATCACTTTCATCTATCAAGCATTCATATGGTAGGTTAGGTGAGTATAGGCCTTTTACCACAATCCAACCTATTAGACTTCTATTCTCTTTTAGACTTTACTCTCAAAGCCTTGGCATCAATAGTTAATCACATTAGTGTCCCCCTAAAGCCCTAGCTATTATGATCACAACCTTACTCTCAAGGTTTCTTTCTTAATCTCTTCTTTATACCTAGATTTCAAGGTAACTTGATCACATTTTTCATTACTAGGTGATTCTAGTCTCAATGATCATAAAGGTTTAATTCTAACTTTACAAGTCAAGATCAATCATATACAATAGAGTCTAGTTCAATTCATGATTATATGATCCTAACTTTGATCAATTACTACACATGACATTGATTTAGGAACATCACTTATGAACCTTCAACTTTGCCTCTAATGGCATAAACCCACAAAGATCACATTCATCAATTTAGATTAGGGTTTACCATAGAAATCACATGAAATCATCATAATATCATTAAACAAAGCTAAATCAATCATAATTGAGTGTTATCCACTAGATTGGAATCACACCCAAACCCTACCATCTCACAATTTGACGACAATGGAAGCAGATACAACTTCTCATTAAACAGGGCACACTGTGACTTGAAAGTTGTTACATGCTTTGGAAGTCACCATTTTCCCAAAGCCCAGTTAACAGTTCGAGGCTTGATTGGATATGAGTCAAACCCTAGCTTATTTGCTAAAGATTCATCAATAAAATTTTGAGTAGTCTCAGTCCCTCCTACAAAGATTAGGATATTCAAGGGTCGCTTCTCATGGTATCTGGTCAGGCAACGAGAATCTTTGAATGACTCAAAAAATTCTAATACAACGATCCTTGAGATCCACATGTCCATTTCTTCTTCTTCTTCTTCCTTTATAGTCACGGGATAACTTTCTCATCTTCCACCTTAGGGAAATCAAGCATCATTATCATTAGTTACTATTATAGTTACTATGTTTGAGTATCTGTAGAAGACTCCTATTGTTTAGGAGTATATGTAGCAGTTAGTTTCCTTTAAGTTTAGCCGTAGGTTGTTATTAGAAGTTGTATTTAAAGTTTGACTACTGAATTAATAAAATCATCTTTCCACTACTTTTTCTATCTGATTTTATAAGAACATACAAAATATGAAGTGGTTTATCATGTCTTGATGCATGAAGTTCTTACAAGAATCTTGTTGCATACTCTGCACCTTTGACTAAGCATCTGAATTTTGTTCAATTTGTTGTATGCAGCTTTAGCTTCTTCTAGTAGATCATTGAACTGATAGATGTATGCCCCTTTAAACTCCAGTTAGCCATTGCATCCACTATTTAATTTCCTTTTCTACAGCAATATATAATGCCATTGGTTTGATAAAGAGTCTTCCTTGCTTTAAGCCTTTAACCACAATACTATCAAGGTGCCAGGAAGGAATACCCTTTCCCTGCATAATATCAGCAATCATGTTACTATATTGAAGTGTTGTCCACCTTAATTAGAAGCTCCAAATCTAGTGGCTCTCAACACCTTAAATATTCCCACATATACTTGTATATATGTCTAAATTTTCGCAACTCCCAACATATGATGGAAAGCATAATTTTGATAATCTCCTAGTGTAATAGTTGAGTATTTTGATACTCTGACACTTCAAAACATTCTCATTTTTGAGTAATATCTTTCAAGATTACACCCATAGGACCTGCAAATGATCTCATTAAAATAAAACATAATCTGAACTCATGTGTGTTGAACTAACTATATATCCTCACTAAAATTTCCATTAAAAGATGTTATTGAAGAAAACAACAATATAATAAACCAAACCACTTACAACTACTGAAATTAACTACTGGGACTTGGACATGGAGGAATTGGAATATCAATAATTCCCTGCAACATGTGTAATACTTTTTTCATGGAAGGACGAAGAGCTGGTTCGTCCTGAATGCACCAAATCGCCACAGAGATCATTCCTTCCAAGGTCTTCTTGTCTACTTCTTCACTTCCAACAAGCTTGTCTACTTCACCTTCAACAAGGCAACTATATGCCCATATAGAAAGCTGGATTTCTTCTATTTTAGTCACACAAACTTCAATGTTTCTTCTGCAGCAAATGATTTCTAGCAATACAATACCATAGCTGAAGACATCAACCTTGACAGAGATGAGGGAATTTGTTTGCCACTCTGGTGCCAAATACCCTCTAGTCCCTCTTACTCCAGTGAATGTTCTTGTTTGATCAGGCATTAGCAGCTTGGCCAGACCAAAATCTGAGATTTTAGCTGTCAACAACTCGTCGAGTAAGATGTTTTGTGGCTTTATATCACAGTGGATAATTGGAGCTTCACATTCTTCATGGAGGTAAAGGATTCCCCTGGCCACATCTAGTGCAATATTTACTCTTAGGTTCCAATCCGGCCGAGTAGCTCCTCGGAACAACAGATTTGCTAGGCAACCATTGCTCATATATTCATAAACAAGAGCTCTTTTTGAGCCCTCAGCACAATATCCAAGCAAACGAATCAAGTTTCTGTGTCGAGTTCTACCAATGACCCTCATTTCTGCTCTGAACTCCCTTTCACCTTCTTCCACTACCTTCTCTAGCCTCTTCACTGCCACAAGGTTTTTACCTTTGTCAAAGCTCCCTTTATAAACTGCTCCAAAAGCACCCTTTCCTAATTCCTCTTTGAAACCATCCGTTGCCTGTTTTAGCTCCTTGTAAGAGCAAGTTTTGAGTATGAAATCTTTCGTTAAGCCTGTGGTTCCTGTCTGAAGTAGCTTCCTGTACTTTATTATCCGGAATTTGAAGACATAAAAGCCTGAAAATGCAAGAGCAGTACCTGAATACATAACGAAACTTATCGATAAAACCAAGATCACCACCCATGGTTGCTTCACTGAATCCGTTGTTGGATTTTGCACTGCTAGATTGCTGACTTTGAAGTAAGCAGTGCGAGATCCTTCAGGAGCACCTTTGACATACCTCAGAGGCAGCTTGTGTTTCATACACTGGCCAGTTTCATCGAAAAGAGCAGCATCACAATCACAGTCCTCCAAACAAGATTTACCACAATCTTCTTTTCCTAGAAGTGATGTAACAAAGTAAGGAGGATCCTCCCAGGTCAAATTGGTTGTGGTAGTAATCTTGTAGACACTTACATCTTCTTTCCCATTAATGCACTTTCCTCTGGTGAAGTTCCTTTGACAATCACCTAAGTTTGGATCATTCTCTCTCAAGTATGACCCTGGTAGACACATACAAGACGGTGCATTGTGATTACTTCCAACACAATAGCTATTAAGGCCACAGAAACCCTTCACAAGACAAATATCATCAATTGCCTCCCACTCCACTACCATTTTAGAATTCCCATCGGAGTTGAATTCGTGAGAATAGAGTCGAAAATTCCCATCATAATCTAGAGTGGCCCGATAAATAGCTCTGTCATTCTGCACAAGTGGAGTGTATAATTGTCGAAGTACTGATGAATCAGTGTCATTGATCAGAAATAAGATGCCAGTGTTGTTAAGAAGCAGGAGATTTCTGCAACCATCACAATAAATTTGTGAAGACCAATAGGCATCCACTGGCCGAAACAAGTATCTGGGGTATGCAACAAGGTTCCCATCATCCTGCATCAAGAGGCGAAATCGCCCTGAGGAATGATTTGTGGAGGAGAAACTAGAAACCAATTTACCCCCACTTGTTAATTTCTGGCCACCTAAAATTGTATCAGTAGGAGACCTGAAGCTCTCATAGATAGCTTCATGATCTTGATTGTAAAGAACAATGTTACCGTTATCAAGCAAGTTGGCATAAGAAGCAGATTCTGATGAACTAGCAACAGTCTTATCCTCACGGTTATTTGTTTTCAAAACTACAATTCCATCAATGAAAGCCAAGGTAGAATCAGCAGATATTTCTGGATCATCACGAGACACGGTCCACACAATAGTGTTATTGGAGCCTCCCACTAACCAAATTCCCACCTTGTAACCACTTCCTTGTGGATAAAAGCCGAAGGTGAAATGACCTGAAGCTGAGTACCATGCTGCAGATTGTCCAGTGGGATGAAGAGAAGATCCTAATCTTATTGTATTAGGTGTATTTGATTGAGCTCTAGTGGATCCAAAGATAAACAACACAAGTAAGAAATAGAGAGCCATGATATCGATGGGGGAGAAATTAAAGAAGGACAAGTTCTAACTGTTAACATGGTTGAAGAAGATAAAAAAAAAACAAACTAAAGAAGCAGTTAAGTCAAACAGAACATTTTTTCAAGAAATATCCATGAAGAAGCTGGGAACATTACCTGGTCAAGTCGCCTATTAAGTCTTCTTAATAGAAAAGTACTATAAAAAAGAGTTAAATGCTTTGATCCATAAGTCAATTTACTAAGTCATCCTGAGAAGAGTCTATCAAAGATAGGAGAGATGAACAATTAATTCTACTTTTAAACTAATATTTTGTGCAAGAATTCAAAACTTGAAAACAAGGGCTGAAAAGGACTACAAAGAAAAAATTTGCAGCTACTCCTTTTCGTCCATATAATTAGTAGAAAATTATTGTCTCTAGTTCTTCATTTTCATATATTCTTTTTTCTCCGTCCATATTAGTACAAAAGTAGCTTTTTCTAATTTTATGTAAAGATTGATTTAGTGTAATTGTGTCCTTATCTTAATTTTATCTAATAATCTTATTTTATATAAAGACTCTACCCCATACCATACATTTTCTTATAGGTTTATACTTCAAACTGTTGATGTACGACATTATCTAACAATGAGAAACAATACAATATAGCAAATGTTGTATTCATAAAAACAATACAATACAATACAATACAAGTACACAACACAATACAATATAATATGATACATTTTGAACGAGATGTCGCAACCAGCCAAACGAAGTGTAAAAGACTTAATACCATGCCAAAAATGGTATATCCATAGTACCTTCTAACATGAGAACTACATTCCTCATAGTAGGGCGAAGATCAGGATTATCGTGAATGCATAACAATCCAACCTTCACCATCCTCTCCAAGGACTTCACATCTACTTCCTCATCTCCCACTAGCTTACTGATATCATTCTCGACAAAGCATTTGTGTACCCAAGTAGGAAGAAAGATTTCATCCTCGGTTGAGACGTTGACATCCATATTACTTCTACAGCATATGATCTCCAAGAGCATCACTCCGTAGCTATAAACATCTACCTTATCGGAGATCAATGCACTATTCTGCAACTCTGGTGCCGAATACCCTCTTGTTCCTTTAAGCTGAAGTTGGTTTCCTACTTGATCAGGCACCAGAAACTTTGCAAGCCCAAATTCACAGATTTTAGCCGTCCACGAATCATCTACTAGGATATTGTGTGGCTTTATGTTGCAGTGAATTATGCAAGTCTCACTTTTTTCATGCAGATAAAGTATTCCCCTTGATATGTCCAGTGCAAGTCTCATCCTTTGCTCCCAAGAATGTCTTGTTTCTGAATTGAATATGATATCTGCGAGTGACCCGTTGCTCATGTACTCATACACAAGAATTTTTTCTGATCCCTCCAAGCAAAAACCAAGCAAATGAACCAAGTTTTTGTGACGAGCTTGCCCAATCGCAGTCATTTCTGCTTTAAATTCCCTTTCTCCTTCATCCCCGATTTTCTCCAGTCGTTTTACAGAAACTGTTCTGTTACCTTCTGATAGAATTCCTTTATAGACGTTCCCGAATGAACCATGCCTTATCTCTTCCTTGAAATATTCAGTGGCTTTCTCAAGCTCACTGTAAGAAAATGATCGAAGAGTGAACTCCTCATTTGGCCCCAAATATGGATTTTCCAATAGCTTTTGGTATTCGTCCGCTCTGCTTCTGTAGAAAATATAACTGAAAATTGCAAAAACAGTGAACAGAAATGCTACAGAACCAAGAACCAGGGATAGAATCAATATTATCTCTTTCCGACTTTCATTTCTATTCCCTGTTTTTCCAGGATAGGGAGTAGAGTGACCTGCCATTTGGGAGATGTTATAGCTCTGCTTCACGAAACTCTTGATGGACTCATCATTTTGTTCAATTGTCGAATCAATTAATGGAAGCTTAAATTTGCTGCAAACTCCATTCATGTATAGAGCAGCCCAACAAGTACAATCATCCAAGCAAGAATTTCTACAGTCCTGCTCAAGCATTGAAACCTGAGAAAATGGATATCCTCCAACTTTCAAGTGTTGAATCGCAGCGACATTGTAGGCCACTGTTGAGTCTCTGCTGCTTCCACAAGACTCTTCATAAACGAATCCCCGATAGCAGCCTTGGAATTTCATTGCACGGTTGACATATGAAAATCCAGGAAAACAAGAACAATCGCCTATGCTGCTGCCATTTTTTGCAGTACAATAACTGTTTAAACCACAGAATCCCCTGGCTTTGCATTGATTTTCCAGCGCTGACCAATTGATTTCCAAGCTTGAGTTGTCAAAGTTATGTGTATAAAGCCTAAAAATCCCATCAGGGTCAAGAGTTGCGCGATAAATTGCTGCTGCGTTGTTGGTTGATGATTGATTAGAGGTATTAGCTATGGTATTGACTTGGAAACGAAAACCATTAGAAGCATTCCGAAAGAGTTGGCCTGTTGGAGTAAGACCTATGAAAACTGAGCTAACCTCACCAAATTCACCTCTGGTTTGTAGCATAAAACCCCAATAGGAAGCCTCAGGTCCATTTAGATAATTGGTTGGGTAGGCAACAAGGTTCCCATCGGCCTGCATACTAAGATAAAATCTTCCACTTGAATGATCAACTTCAGTAACACTAGAGACAAGGCTCTGGCCCAATGTTAGACGCTGACCGGCCAGGATGGTGTCTGTTGGATAATCAAAACTTTCCCAAACAACAATTGTTTTGTTATAGATAACAAAGTTACCAGAATCAAGCATGGATGCTGAAGTTACTGGCTGTGGAGATTCTGCGATGACTTTTTTGTTCTGTTTTGTCCATAGTATAAGTTTGCCTTCCTTTGTGAACTCGATATATGCATCCAAATGAAGTGGAGGATCATCTCTATTTGCAGTCCAAACAACAGTTTTATCAGGTAGCCATATGCCAACTTGAAATCCATCCCCTTTTTGGTAGAAACCAAATGAGAAAAGGCCTGAAGAAGATGGCCAATAACTTGGATTTCGGTTCGGATAAAGAAAAGAACCTAAGGTTATGTTGGAGGGCTGTTGCTGAGCTCCAACTTAATTAGCTGCAAATACAAATGGAAGCATCAACAACATGAAAGTAAATACTAAGTTAGCCATGACACAAGGATGGGAATATGGATATACTCTTTGCTAAGTATTCTTTTGTATACTAACTTGGACATTACCAATTTTAAATGGTAGTACTACTCCCTTCGTCCACTTTTAATTGTCATGTTTTTTATTTTAGAGTCAAACGATATGAACTTTAACTAACATTTTACGATGTATTTTTCCATTATATTGAAATGCAAAATATTGCATTTTATAGTACTTTTCGTATAGTTTTTGAATATCTAAATTTTTTGTGTAATCGAATTAGTGTAATCTAATTTAACTTTGAAAATTAGTTAAATTGATTTTCGAAAAGCATAACATGATAATTAAAAATGGACTGATAGAGTAATAATTAACAAGTTGACACTTGACACGAATTAGGCAACAACTGAGTCAACTTCATGTTAATATTTTCCAAAACTCTAACAATTGAAAAGTTAGTAATGTTTTGAGAAATGAATGATGCAATACAAACAAAGTCTTAACAAGGAAGTTTCTCAGGGAGACGTTATGTATTTCCTTGGTCAATTCTTGTATGATTTTTCTATCTTCACTTGCGTGTTGGATGGTTTAAGTTTGTCTTTTACGCGTTGGATGAAAATTTTTATTCTGTAAGAGGCACAATTAGTGTCAGTTGTGTGAGGGGCTCTTTAATTGACATTTGTACACGTGGGCCCCATAATTTACCCAATTTCATTTCCTCACTTTTGTTATTCATTTGTAATCTTTTCTTTTACCTTTTTCTTTTTTCTCATACCATTCTCCAGTATATTGTTTTGCTCAACTTTTAACGTTATATTTTAATAAAAATTTGATACGACCAAATCACAAACAGACCTATAAAAATATTAAATTAGAGGCTTGACGAATGAAAATACTTAGTAAGAAAATAGTAAAATTTAGCGTAATTGATTGACTAGCTAAACTTTTGATTCGATTTTTCATATTGTAATATAATCCCTTCCCCTATCCCCAATTTTTCGTTAAATAATTAAAAGGCATATCTGAACAGAAAAATAAAAAATACTCCCTCCGTGGCTCCGTCCCTTTTTACTTGTCAGATTTTAACTTGACACACTTATTAAGAAAATAATAATTGGCATAGTGAGTTTAATATTTTACACCTATTAATTAATAGAGTCTTAAACATATTTATTCACTACATTTTTCAAATATATTAACTGAATGTTAATAAATTGAGGGTATAATAGAAAAAAATTTGTTCTTCCTTGATTTGTCAAAAATGATAAGTAAAAAGAAAAATCAAATTATAAAAATACTTGACAAGTAAATACTCCCTCCGTCCACTTTTATTTTTCATGTTGCTCAAGTTAATTTGATCAATTTTTAAAATCGATATCTTAAACAAAAAATTTAGATATTAAAAAACTATATGGAAAGTACTATAAATTGCAATTTTTTGTATATAAATATGATGAAAATATACATCATAAAATACTAATCAATTTTTTTATAATTTAATTCAAAAAAAAATTATGATAATTAAAAGTGGACGAAAATAATAAAAATGAAGGGAGTATAAATTTAAAAAGCTTTAACTGAACTAAGAAATAAAAAAAGATAGAGGGTCTTTAGTCTTTTTTGCAAGTGGGACGTAAAGTCCACTTGGCAAGGTATGAGAGGACCTCACACAAGTATTGTCTGCCACATAATACTTGTGCCTCTCATAGAATAAAATATTTCGTGTTGGATGGTTACATTTGTTTTATTTCATTAAAAGGAAATCTCTCTTTGCCGGCCCCTTCCAATGTTCTTTTCTTTCCTCAAAAAAACAAAAAGATTAACACCCACACCCCCCAATATAAAAACAAGGGAAAAGGGTTTTAAAAAAAGGGGGAAATGTCATAAATAGCTAAGAGTTGAAATGAAAATTGAATAGATAAATAATTCAAAAAACCAAAAACGCTCTCTTTTCTCTAGGCGACTGGAATGGCGACTTAAGGCCTTCCATGGCTTTGTCGTCCTCTCCCCAACCTATGGCTGAGGGAGAGCCAGTACCAAAACCTACATATGCTGCACAGATCATATCTAAAAGCCCTACACAATTTGTGCCCAAAAACACAATTGAAATCGATCAAATATGTACATAGAAAGCCAACCCTACAATTCACGTTTAAGGAGTTAGACGAGTTTGCAACCGAAGAAGGACTTCACCAAGCCATTGTGATGAAGTTCTCGTATGGTGCACCAGAAATCCATGAGTTGCGAAGCATTCTTCCAAAACAATTTGCTATCAAAGGTCAATGTTTAATTGGGTTACTTGCTACAAGACATATATAAATTCATTGCGACCAATATGATGATTTATATCAGTTTTATCGCATCAATCTGGTTATATTCAGTTTAATGGTGAACACTATGGTTATAGAACTTTTCCATGGACTCTTTCTTTCAATCCAAAGGAAGAAACTTCAAGAGCATTAGCTTGGCTATCCCTGCCAGGTTTGCCTACCAGCTTGTTTGCTAGGAAATCCCTTTTATCAATTGCATCGGCAGCGGGGCGCCCAATTGCAATCGATAAAGCAACTCAAGTCCGATCAAGACCTAGCACAGCAAGAGAAAGTTGAACTTGATCTATTGGACAAGCATCATAAACGAATTAAACTCCAGTATTTGGATGAGAAATCTAGTAAGATTTTGGAGCACTTTCAGGAGATTGTTTATGATAATCTTCCTCTGTATTGTACTAATTGCAAGCATCAAGGTCATGCCTAAACAAATTGTCGTGTAATATTGAAAAAGAACATAGTCCATGAACAAGAAGTAGGTATAAGAGAAAAAGAAATTGCCCATGATATCCAAAAATATAAGGGTGACACAAGGAGAATTTTGAATGAGAAGAGGGGACTAGAAGAAGTTATTCAAAGAGTCGATGATAAAAATCCAAGTATGTGCACCAAAAACAATGTATTGGCGATAACTGAATCATCAAAACCCAATGATGCAATGCACAATAATTTCAGTCCTATTTTGGTTCAAAAAAATCCTCAAGCTCAAGCAAACTGGAATTATGATTTGTTGGCGGAAAAAACATCAGATAATGAGGCACAAGCTGTTGTTGAGGTCCAAAATAATCTAGTTAATATCAAAACAACGATTGGAAATCAAATTGTTCCTACAGACAATGTTCTAATAGATATTGCTACTGTTGAATTTGATCCTAATGTCAAGGAGAAATCTTCAGTTGCTATAAGCATTGAACGCGAATCTGATAAGGCTTTGGGAGGCGCATCGAAAAATAGGGGCATGCCTCAACTTTGGAAACTATTGAGACATCGCAATCAGTTATCGTTAAGGATAATCAAATTGTGATAAAAATTGGTTCTTTGACATCTGCAACTACTATATTGAATGTACATCATGGTGTATCTCAAAGATTGGAGAATACAAATTCAAGAGTTGTGGTTGATGCATCACTAGTTGATTCTCGACAACAACTAGGTGATGTTAATGCACATGAATCAGATGAAAATCATAGGCAACATTTAGTTGTTGGACAGGGTAAACATGCTATAGAGACTGAACATGAGGCAACACAACCAGTTGAAAAATCCAGTAGTGAGGAATAGAGGTGCGCAACAGTTACCTTTTAGTATTCTAAGCCCCTTTGTTGATTCGGCCTATTTCCCATATACTAGGAAGGCCCTGAAATCTGACTTTCAATTGGGAGTTTTCACGCCAGGAACCGCTTCACCCCCTAACTTTGTTCTATTCTATTTGGCTTCTCCTTAATTTCCATAATTGCTCAACATGGCAGTAAGGGCTGGAATGTGGTGGCATAAAAAAAAGCAACAGCTACTTCAACAAATAGTTTGATGAGTTCTAGTGGGCAAAAATGTGTCACAAGTGAGAGTCGATGGGAAAATATGGTAGAAGAAGAGGAGGAGCATGTCACACACCTCATAGTAAATTGAGCCCCGAAGCACCAACCTTTATGCCCAAGGGTAGTAGCATTGCCTATGTTTCATCTTCATTTACATCGGGGGGAGACAATTGATTTTAGCAGGTTCTAATGTTAAAAAAGTTTCTATTAGTGACAAGGAGCTTATTGATGCATTGGGGGGTTCTGATGTTGAAAGGTTGGTTTCTCTTACACCTATTAACACTAACAAGCAACTACAAGTTGGTGGTAGTAGTAATTTCTCTCCAAATCAGTTTGCTTACCTACAAGATGAGGAAAGTGATGAAGAGGATTGGTTGGATCAATGTTTTGAGAATGCAGCTAGGGATGCTGATATTTCTCCTAGGCAATAACGCAATAACAAAAAGAAGCATGGAAGAAAGAATAGTTGGGATCGCAAGGTGACCGAGGAGGTTGTTCCAAGGCACCTACCGATGTGACTGGCAAAGCAAAATCACATGACAGTGTCAACATATTCAACAAGATCCAAAATTCCAAGAAGAAGTGATGAAATATCAAGTGTTGTTGGATAGATTTGAAGAAGACCAGACCAAAATACTTCAGGTTACTTTAGATGGGCAATCAATTCTTTTTCATTCATGCATCTTTAAAAAAAAGGTTGAGGTCGATAACTAAGCCTTCTTCTTGGTTGTTATATTTTTGCATTATTTAAACATCCTCATTTATAATATCATCATAGAGTGTATTACAAACTCTGTGGTGATCACAAAATACCTAGTTCTCTCTAGGTTGTATTTTCTTCATGCTTGTTAGTTAGTAGAGATATGTTACCACATTAGGATTGGTAAGGTAAGGCCTAGCCCCCCTTGCTTGTACTTATCCCTATTAAGATTTTTATTTCTTATAAAAGGCCGCTAGACACTTTGTCTAGTGGTAAATTTGCAAAAAAAAAAAAAAAAGTAAGAGTTGAAACATAATTAGTCTCTTTAGCTACAGTTTGTCTAATGTAGCTATAGTTTCAATAACTATTGTATATCTTGCTTAATTTTTTTTTTATACAAATTGGACTCTTAACTTAATTAATGAGGCAGAAATTTAGGTCATTAAAAAGGAAAGCAATCCCACAAATCATGGTTATTATATCTGATTAGGATTTCTTACCAAATTTGACTTCTAACAAACAACGAAAGATAAATTTGACTTCCTAAAAAATATGTCAAAAATGAATATAAATATATATAAATGCTGAAATTATACAAATAAATAGTTGGAACGTATACTTGCTGATAATATACAAACACAAAAGAGTAACTGTATATAATTGTTGAAAATATACAAATAAGATCTTAAAAAGTAAGAAACCTCCAATAAACATTGTTACGCTAAATCCATAGAATCGTATACAACATAATGTGAAATGTATTGATAGAAATACAAACACAAAAAATATACAAAACAAATTATATAAATACCTCGATAATGCTAAAATTATACAAATAATAGTTGCAATGTATACTTGCTGATAATATACAAATACAAAAAAAAAGTAATTGTATATAATTGTTGAAAAAAATACAAATAAGGTCTAAAAAGTATTAAAAAAACTGCAATAAACATTGATACGCTAAATAAATACAATCGTATAAAGAAAAATGTGAAATGTATTGATAAAAATACAAATCACAAAAAATATACAAAATACCTTAATTTCCTCATCATGATCTTGGTCCATTAGCCCAGATTCATCATATTCTTCTACAGATATTTTTGACCCCAAGTCCATTAAGTGTTGGGGTTTTGGTAGAGTCGATTCACCGGAGATGGTGTTATTGTTGTTCGTCAGAGATCTAGTCAATCGGAGTTGTTTCGTCTGAATTTGTGTGAGCTTTAAGCTCGTTGGTTCGTGACGGATTTCACTGAAAAGGGGGTGTTTAACGGGTAGCACTGACGAGGAAGAGGAACAAAGGTGGTAAGGATGGAAGATTGTGGTGGTGGTTTGTTGGTGGTGCTCACTAGGTGTGAAGCAAGCAAGAAGAAGAACTTGGTTGGATGGTGGTGGATGATTTGAGAGGGAAAAACAAATTTTTTGAAATTTGAAATCTGATTGTGTGTGAGTGAATTAAGGAGAAAATCAGTAAAAAGATTACAATGAGAAAGAAATATTAATTTTGTACAGTTGAAGAAAACGACATATATGGTAATCTATGAAGGATATACAAATCTGGAAATGGTCTATAGCAACTAGGATGAAACACTAGTGGCGAGGGGTAATTATTTAAAACTATAGATATAATACATAATTAAGTAGTATATGTTAGCTTAGTCGCATAATTTATCCATAAAAATAATCCTCAACTTTGATTTATTAGTTTACTATGTCCTTACCGTTAAAATGAAGTTATTCTTATTCATGTCGTTACTAATCTTATCACTTGTGCCCCTATATATGTGCATAGGACGGAAATCACTAAATCGACTTAAATTAACCCGAATCTTAAAAAACGATTCATTCCCAATTTAAACACATGCCCCGACCCCTCTAACATATGATCCATTAAACATTAACTCATTCCCCTTTATCTATTCTCACTACTAAAAAAATGTCAAAAAACGACGGTCAAAAGCGACGGATTGCGTCACTTTTTTGGTCAAAATCGACAGAAAAGCGACGCAGTCACCTCCGTCGCTTTTTAGCCCGACGCTTTTCAAAAAGCAACGGACAGCGTCGCTAAAAAAGTGACGGACAACGTCGCTTTTTGACTATTTTTTTTTGAATTTTTTTTAACAAAAGCGACGGACTCCGTCGCTTTATTTTAATTTTTATTTTTTTTAATTTCTAAAAAGCGACGCAGTCCGTCGCTTTTCTGGAAATTTTATTTTTGAAATTCCCTGAAAAGTGATGGAAAAAACCACGATGTCCGTCGCTTTTCTGAGATTTTTTTAAAAATAAAACCCAGAAAAGCAACGGATAAAACCACGCTGTCCGTTGCTTTTCTGGAATATTTAAAAAATAAAACCCAGAAAAGCGACGGACTAAACCACGCTGTCCGTCACTTTTCATATTTTTTAAAGCAGAAACTGGCAGTTTCTCCTGCCCACCTGCAAATGCAATTTAATTCAATTCTACACTATTCAGCCTAATCAAACACACACAATTATAAACAATCTAAACAAAACATAAAATAACATTAAAAAGTATCTAAATCACAAATTAAAGACTTATAAAGTCTTTCAAAATTCGTTTCAAAATTACGAAAAGTTCATACATGTCTAGAGATCTAAACTAGGGAGTGGGTTTTACATAATCATCATCATCACTCTCGTCGTCGGTGTCATCAGGAGCCAAAGTAGTAGGTCGACGAGCGAGGTTCATCATTTGTTCTTTGATTTGCTGAACGGTCTCACTCATGCTTTCTTGTTCAGCTACTTTTCTCCATTTCGACTCTGCCAGTGCCGCTGTAAGCTTAGTTATTTGAGCCGACATAGCAGCAATCTGAACACCGTCAAATGCCTCGGCTTGACGTGACAATCCAATTCCTTCTAAGCCTGACTGGAGTCGTCTTACATCGTTTTGAGAGCCTAGACCATAGACTCTACCCTTGTGTGTCCCCCCTACCACTTTTTCTTTCCAAATTTGGGTGGAAAGTTCAGGTATCAATTGGATCGAACTATCTAGATTCTCAGCGACGTACTGATGAAAGTCATTCTGCATATTAAATATAAAAATTGACATCAGTATATATACATATCATAAATATATTCACTATTAATATATATTATTCATATTAAATAACTTACAAAAGTTCGTTCGGCCCTTTCCTCCACCCACACATCCGGATCCGACTCATTTTCTTTCTTCCTGACATGAGTCTTCTTGAAAACCTCCGGTTCAATGGGAGTGCGTCCCAATTCTTTTTCCTATAAATAAAAACTGAAATTTATAACGATATATATGAATCAACTAATTATTTATTTAAAAGTTTG
>JAJOOR010003067.1:0-67151 GCA_036250505.1 Solanum acaule
CCCCCCCCCCCCCCCCCCCCCCCCCCCCCCCCCCCCCCCCCCCCCCCCCCCCCCCCCCCCGCACGGTGAGAGGAAGTGATAGAGTTGGGTAAGAAAAAGAAAAATATTTTACATTTTATTTTATAAAAAAATATTTTTTTTGGGATAATAATTTTTAATCTTTAATTTTAACTAATACAAATAATTATTTAATTTTTGTCAAGGTGGAATGTTTTGTCCATATGGAGTGTGATGTGAGAAATATTTTTAAATGAAAGAGCGAGTGTATTACACACCATGATGAGAGTGTTATAAAAGAGAAATGTGTGTTTTTCAAACTAATAAGTGATAGTTTATGAATGAAACTCACACTCTTAATAGTTTAGGTATGAAACTAAAAAAAATGTATGTAACCACAAAAAAAAAAGTGTGTGATAACTAATTAACAAACCATTAAATAGTATATAAGAAAAGGGTTAGCGCGAATTAGAGAATAAAAATAGACCCACACATTTCTAGAAAACCTTAGTCTAGAAATGTGTGGGTCTATTTTCGTTCTCTAATTCTGATTTGTTATTTAGTTGTGTGTGTAATTTTTAATTCAAAAGTTATACTTCTATCATAGCTATGAAATTTTTTTAATATATAGTTCGTAAATAAAATAGTAAAATATATTAAATCGCCGCATTAAGAAATAACATATATCCACTTTCCTTTAATAAATAAATGCATGTGATTTACATATTACAGAGAAGAGCCTAAAATGCTCTTCAAGTATTTGAATTGGTATAAAATTATCCTCCATCCATCTATTAGCCCTAAAATATCTCTAACGTCCACCTTTCGACTCAAAAATACCCTTATATCTAACGGATGATACGCATTAGGTGGATGAAGGGTAATATTGTACCAAATCTCATAGGTTAAGGGTATTTTAGGCCCTTTTCCGTAGAAAAATAATTTTAAATTACTTAATATATAAGCTCACATGATTGACTTGATTTTGAATTTCATAGTAAATTTAAAATTATAAAAAGGTTAGGCATCTACTCTCTACACTCCTCCCTCCCCGGCCCTTCACTTCCTATCTCTTCCATTTTTTTTTTCTATTTGGAGCTTGACCACCAGTTTAATTTTATTTATTTAATTTATGACAAACAAGAGAGAAGAAAGGAGGAAAATAATGATGCATTCATATAGAAATAATTAGTTCAATAAAAGATGACTTAATTAAGCAAATATGTACAAATATTACATTTTTCTTTTGTGTGTATCCAAAATTAAAAATAGAAGAATAAAAATAATCATTTCTCTTATCCCCACCTTCATCCCATCATGACAATAATACTAATTAAAAGAATATAAATATGTGATTTCATTTCAAGTTTGAGTTCCGGATATCCTAATTAAGAATAAGAGATTAAAAAAAATGAATAAAAGAGAAAATGAACAAGACATTTGGATAATTGAGAGAAAAATTTATATTAATGAAAATAGTAATTTTTTTGGATGGGCAATAGGTCGGGGTAAGTATGGATTTTAGTTGGATACCTATTTATGAGTTGGGTTACATTATAATAAATTGGGGTTGATTTAAAATAGACCAATAGGAAGATATCAAGTATTAATTATTCTTTCAATATTATTTTCAAGTGTATCGGCTCAAAATATGAATCATAAGTGGTTTTTATAGAAAAATATCATTTAAAAAAATATCATTTTAATTATTTATTTGAGAAGGGTTTAAATTTGGATCAATCACATTAATCAATATAATAAATAAATATTTACTAATTTTACTGTAAGGGATCGGAGCTATTAAAAATAAGGGCAAATATGAGTCAAATGATTAACATCAAGGGTATTTTGAGCCGAAAGGTGAACGTCAGGGATATTTTAGGGCCGATATGTGAATGAAGGGTAATTTTTTACCAATTCAAATATTTGAGGGGCATTTTAGACCCTTCTCCAACACATTATTACAAACTTTCAAATACACTTAACTTTCCAAATATTCCTAGTACTAGCTTGGTTTATAACTAATTAGGTTATGCAATAGTAGCTTTTACTAGTAGCTAGGAATATATGAGGTCATGAACTTGGTTTCTTTTTTTTTAAATTTTTTTTTTTGGTTGGCTGGCTATCGATTCTCAATTCATGTCTATAATCCACACATAAGATTAACTAAATGGTGCACTCAACTTATAAATTATCCTTGTTTCATTATTGATTTTTCTTGGTCCCTACACTATGACATATTTACAATCTTCACTTCAGTACATCTTTAGAAAATTGTCTGTTTTGCTTAATCGCCACTTATTTTTGCTTTAATACACCAATTCAATTACGTGTCCAAAACATTGACATAATCACTGTTTAAGGGTCAAGTTTAATATTATGTACAAAAAGAAACTATAATTAAAATTGGATATATATACATCTTTTAGTAATGATAATGCCACGTTATTGCTTTTTGAAGAGTTAACATGTCCCACGTCTCTATAATGTATATCCTATCTTTCTTTTTTATATTAATTTGTATTAGAGTTCAATTATTTTAAATTCGTGTTATATAAAGTCCTATTCAGAAAGAATGTTTCCTATCAAAAAAATTTCTAACCCACAAACCTTTTATTACATGAGAATCAGCCTCATCCACTCCAAATATATCCTATCTATGGCACCATATGATCTGTACATTTCAACATGAGAATAAGTCATTGGAAATCATGTGTTATGCTAATGTTGAGATAGGTACTAGCTGATTGAAACAATAACAAGAGAATCCAAAAATATAAACCAGTACAAATTTTACACCACAAGTTTGTTTGCTACATGTCATCTATATATCAATTGCATGTGAATATTGCCCTATAATGCAATGTGGACAAG
This sequence comes from Solanum acaule, assembly GCA_036250505.1. Taxonomy (NCBI): domain Eukaryota; kingdom Viridiplantae; phylum Streptophyta; class Magnoliopsida; order Solanales; family Solanaceae; genus Solanum; species Solanum acaule. The sequence continues at coordinate 2,872 of JAJOOR010003067.1, forward strand.
ATTTTGTTAGACATAAATGGTGCACAATAACATACAAAGAGTGAGCAAATGTAATAAACAATTATATTCCTTCAGTCTCATATTCCATAATTATATTCCTTCAGTCTGCTATTCGATGGGCACTTTATTTGATACAATAATTCAAAAATTATGAATAGATTAATTAATTTTGTGATTCTATTCTTTCTTTATATCAATATATATAAAAATAAATTAGAAAAAAGATACTTAATATATAGGAATAGTTAGTATTAGAAATTATTAACATTCAAAGGTCATATAATTATAGGGGTAAAATAGGAACAAATTAATCAACTATGTTATGATTTAATAAGTAATTTTGTTTTAGTAAAATGACCATTTGATATGTGAGAAAGAGAATACTATTCAAGTGTGAGTGGCGGAGCCAAAAAAAAAATTCCAAATATCAAAATATAAAAAAGTAATATACAATAAAGCCACCAAAATAAATTTTAAAAAAGGAAAAAAAAGGGTTGTAGGTTTACATAAAGCTAGCGATAAAAATACGACCCTTCTTGCTGGTCTAACTTGGAGAGTTTTAACCAAGCACCAATCCCTTTGGGCCAGCATCCTCCTCAATAAATATGGGCTCCTTTCTTCGCCCAATTATACTTCTTTTATATGGAGAAACGTCCTTCTCGGGGGTAAGTTCTGCTCTCCAAATATTATGTGGAATCCGGGAGATGGTAGCCGCATAGACCTGTGGAAATTTAGATGGATCCCTAACATGCCCCCTATAAGAAATATCATTTCAGGCCTTCTCAACTATGGTGAATGTGACCTCAAGCTAGCAAACTTATGGGATGGCAACCATTGGAACTGGGATAATCTATCCCTCTCGCCGCCCCCTGAAGTCAAACTAGCAGCCTCCTCCGTCGTCCTCTATATAGAAGACCACTTGTTGGATACCCCCTACTGGTCTGCAAACTCTAATGGAATTTTCTCTAGTAGATCAGTCCATAATTTTATTAACGCATCGGACTCAGTTGCTTTTCCTCACGCTTGGCTCTGGAAAATAAGATCTCTAAACAAGATTAAGTTCTTTCTTTGGCTATGTGCGCATGAGCATCTCCCAACAACCCAATACCTCCATTGTTTAGGAATTATTCCTAAAGCTCTTTGCCCTATTTTTCACCTAGCCCCTGAAACAGTCCAACATATTCTCCTAAACTGCCCCGTTGCCCAAAAATTTTGGCTAGACATTGGCTTGAATATTAGTCAAATCAACCGACAAAATCACTAGCTGCTAGATCTTAAAGTCCTTCCTAACACTGTTGTTAGTGGCCGTGTTGTTTGGGAGGTCTTTTACCCATTTGCCCTTTGGCACCTTTGGCTTAATCGCAACACAAATTATCACAACAAAGGCTCCTCTTTCTTGAATGCGCTATTAGTCATAGACCATGCTACGGAATACATCCTTACCACGCAACATCCAACTGACAGCGCAACCTATAAGTCCATCTCTTTTCATTGGAATCCCCCGCCTATAAACTATTTCAAGCTTAACATAGATGGTGCTTTTTCCTCTCAAAATGGTAGGGCCAACCTGTGTGGCATTGGAGGGGTTGTTCGTAACTGCTGAGGTGACTGGGTAATCGGTTTCTTCTCCAAGGTTAATGCGCAGAATCACATATTTGCTGAAATAGATGCCCTCAAGCATGGCCTTACACTTCTTTAGGATCACAAGATTCATCCATGCGAGATCGAGACGGACTCCACAGACCTACTAGAATTATTAGATCATGTAAATCCTGTTTATAACTCGGCGATTTTAACTTGCAGGTCATTGTTGAGGAAGTTGGGGAGTCCGACGACCCGGCATAGTTTCCGACAGGCGAACAAGGATGCAGACGCCCTCGCAAAACATGGAACCTATGTAAGGACGCTTTATTATAATCCTATTTAATAAAAAAAGAGTATTATTAATATAAAAAGTAATAGTACACAATAAAGCCACCAAAATATATTTAAAAAAAGGGGAAAAAAAAGGCTGCAGTCAAAAAGTATTATTAATATAAAAAGTAATAGTACACAATAAAGCCACCAAAATAAATTTTAAAAAAGGGGAAAAAAAAAGGCTGCAGTCAAAAAGTATTATTATGTGCTGCTAGCAGTGTTAGAACACAACTTCAAACAAATTTTACGATCCCTTCATCATTAAACAAAATCTTAATTCAACTTATTTCAATAAGTATCAACAATATATATAATTAAAATTCAATCTATATACAATATAATTTTCTACTAAAATGGTGTTGCTTGACACCCTTCTAACGAAGAGCTCCACCCTGCAATTGATCAATAAACATACAACTATGAAGTAATGTAACTCGAGAATATTAACGGTTTCGTTTGAACGATATATCCTTTTTTTTCCTCATAGACTAATGAGAGTAAATAAAAAGAATCAATCAAGTTGAAATTAGAATTTTGTTTGACCTTTTTCTCGCAATAAATATTTAGAATTCAAATATATCTTCTTCTTTTTTTCTTTTTAAAAAGCATGTAATACAATTTAAACATCAAATATAACTTAAACGTGATAATTTTATTAAAATAAAAAATCAAGATAAATTTGTAAAAATTATAAAAGTTAAAAAAGTGTGTGTACATAAATTTTTGAGTATTTTTTTTAATTTTATATAATTTATATTAATAATTTTTTAAATTTTTTTCAAGGTGGAATTTTTTGTCAATATGAAGTGTCATGTGATAATTTTTTTAAAAAAATAAAAAGAGATATAGTACACACACCATCAAGAGAATATAATAGAAGAGAGGTATGTAGAAGCTTTTCAATATATTATATGTGATGTACATGAGTGAATATATATAGAGTCTAACTTAAGAGTCCTATAGTTACACAAGTACAATAACAAAACCAACACAAACTAGGAGCTAAGAGACTAATCCTAGTTGGACTACAAACGCTGCCTCAACTGTCTTCATTCCCCCTCAAGTTGAGCAGGGTGCTGAACTACTGTCAACTTGTTCCTTAAATCAAGGAAACGAGACTTTGACAAGGGCTTGGTGATCACATCAACAACTTGATCATGAGTACTCACATATCAAATTGAAAGTGACTTAGCATGATCGCGAACAAAATGAAAATCAATTTCCATATGTTTCGTACGAGAGTGGAAAATAGGATTAGCTGTCAAGTAGGTAGCACTAAGGTTATCACACCAAAGGATAGGAACAATAGATGTGAAGCAGCCTATCTCTCAAAGACGGAATTCAACCCAAGTAATTTCAGATGTAGCTGCTGCTAATGCCCGATACTTTGCCTCAGTGCTGGACCTAGAGACAGCTCGTTGCTTCCGTGAAGACCATGAAGCAAGAAATATAGCAAAACCAGTGGTGGATTTTCGATCATCCATATCCCCCCCCCCCCCGATCCAAATCAGAATATCCGTGAAGCAAGTTATTTGAAGTACGTTGAAGAACAGGCCATGGGAAGCAATAGCTTTAACATAACATAAGATACGTTTCACAGCTATCCAGTGAACATCCAGGGGACATTTCATGAATTGGGATACTTTGTTCACAACATAAACAACGTCTGGTCAAGTGAAGGTGAGGTACTGAAGTGCCCCAACGGTGCTGTGATATAAAGAAGGATCATTGAAAAGAACACCAGAAGTAGATGATAACTTTGACGCAGGTTGCATGGGTGAGTAAACAGGACTACAAGCAACCATATGTACTCGATTAAGAAGGTCCTCAACATATTTACGTTGAGACAAAAACAATCCCTCACTGGTCCAGGTTGCATCAATGCCTAGAAAATAAGAAAGAGTGCCAAGGTCACAAACAACAAACTGGCCTGAAGCTGTGTAACGAGTGACTTAATTCGAGCAGGGTTATACCCATTAACAATATATCATCGACATACACCAAACAAAAAATCTTATCAGTAGCAATGTATATGTAGAATAAAGAGCAATCAGTCTTGGAACCCAAGAAGCCAAGAGAGAAAAGTGCATCAGTTAAGCGTTTGTTCCACATATGAGGTGCTTGTTTCAAACCGTAAAGAGAGCGTTTCAGCATACAAACATGATCAGAACGAGATGGATCAACGAATCTGGGAGGTTGCAACATATAAACAACCATGGAGGAATGCATTCGAAATGTCCAGTTGTGTGATATTCCAACCTTTAGTCACAACTTATAAGAGTAACAATTTGATTGTTGCTAGTTTCACCACCGGACTAAATGTGTCCACAAAGTCAATTCTAGGACGTTGATGATACCTCTTGGCAACCAAGTGTGCCTTGTGACGATCCAGAGACCCGTCAAATTTCAGCTTTGTTTTGAACACCCAACGACAATTAATAACATTCTGAGAAGATGATGGAGCTACAAGTTCACAGGTTCCGTTCTGAATCAAAGCATTATACTCATCAGCCATCGCATGACGCCAATGGTCCTCCTTAGAAGCTTGTGAATAACAAGTTGGTTCCTCACTAGAATGTGTAACAACAGACAAGGAAAAGGGAATCTTAGGCTTCAACGAGCCTATTTGAGTACGAGTTACCATGCGATGAACATGAGGCAGTGGAGCCGGAGATGAATTATTATCAGATGGAGTAGTAGGTATAGAAGTTTGAGAGACATCAACACTCAAGGGGAGGCCATTATCATGTGATGGTATTATCACAGATGATGGGATAGAGCTAGGTAGTGGTGAGTGTATGTTTTTCCCGTTGAAGGTTGGTGTAAAGCTGCAGTAGGTGAAGGTAATAGAGAAGTGATAACATTTGTCTCACATGAAACATGGGGTGTTGGTTTTGAAGGCAACATGGGTAGTTGCAAAGTTATTGAGTCACCGATAGAATTGGTCAATGAGCTGGGAACCTTTGCATCCTGCGAGGAAAATGGAAACACAATTTCATCAAAAATGACATGACGAGATACAAAATTTTTCCTGAATCAGGGTCAAAACATTTATACCCCATATGAATTTTACTATATCCTAGAAAAATACAAGGTTTAGACCTAGGTGACAATTTGTCCTTTGCGTAACGACAAAGCCAAGGAAAACAAAGACAACCAAAGACACGTAATAAAGAGTCATCGGGATCTATTTGAAATAGAACAAAAAATGGGGTTTGATGTTGTAGACGAGGTGTAGGTAGTCTATTAATAGTATACACAGTTGTTTCCAAAGCATTAGTCCAAAAATGAGAAGGGACATTAGAATGATGCAAGAGTGCTCTGCCTGTTTCAAAAATATGCCTATGTTTTTGTTCCGCACAACCATTTTGTTTGGGAGTATAGGGACATGATGATCTTTGCGTAATCCCATTATCACGTAAATATTGAGTCCAGGCTTGAAACTCACCTCCCCAATCAACTTGAAAAGATTTAATAGATCGTCCAAAATACTTTTCAACAACAGTACAAAATTGGATAAATATAGAAAGAACTTCAGACTTGAAACGAAGAAAGTAGATCCAAGTGTATTTACTCAAAATGATAAAAAAAGATGACATAATATCGATATTTTTGGCTAAACCGCTCTATTTTTCTTCTCTCTTGGGGGGATGGAAAGTTCGGTCCAATAGGTAGTTGAAAGAACGGGGTAAGAGAAAACACTCAGCAAGTATGCTTGTTTGTTATCTCAATGGTTTCAATATTCGGCAAGTTTGACTATAAGTGATTTCACTGGCTTTCTAAGTTTATCAAAATCATCTTGACACAACTACATAGTAATTTTACCATTTCATCGCTTGTTGTAATTACAATAGCCTTCTGGAAATAATTAAGTATGTAAGACGGTAACGGTAGAATAGAGCTTGTTCCCAGACTGTTGAAGGGGACTATAGGCCAGGAGAACCGCGAAAAGCCCATGTTTTGTCAGGAAAAGTTTTATTATCTACTATACGGTTTACTGCTTAAAATAAGGTAACTATTGTGGTTGGAATCTCGCGGAGTTTTGGATGGCTGTGTAGCCTAAAACTTGTGATAGTTGTCTCTTGAGGATGTTGTATGGCATGCCACCTATATGGACATGAACGCCTATCGTTTACATAGAAAGCTATTGAGTTATGAGCTAGTCATGAATATTGTCCGATGCTATTTGATGTTTCAAGCTTGACATGAATATTGCATCGTGTCTTGCTTCTCGTGCCCTCGACCTATCTACTCCCTTATTTGGCCAAATAAGGGATTATATAGGCCGAGGGCACGAGAAGCAACACACGGTGCATTATTCATGTAAAGCTTGAGATGTCAAATGGCATCGGATAATATTCATGACTAGCTCGCAACTCAATAAATTTCTATGTAAAAACTTTAGGTGTTCACGTCCATATAGGCGGCATGCCATGCAACATCCTCAAGAGACAACTATCACAAGGTTAAGGTTACACAACCATCCAAAACTCCGTGAGATTCCAACCACAATAGCTACCTTACTTTTAAGCAGTAGACCGTACAGTAGAAATACAACTTTTCCCGACAAAACATGGGCTTTTCATAGCTCTCTTGGCCTATAGCGCCCTTCAACAATCTGGAAACAAGTTCTATTTTACCGTTACTGTCTTACGTATTTAATTATTTCCATAAGGCTATTGTAATTACAACAAGCGATGAAATGGTAAACTTACTATGTAGTTGTGTCAAGATGATTTTGATAAACTCAAAAAGCCATTGAAATCACTTACAGTCAAACTTTCTGGATATTGAAACCATTGAGATAACAAACAAGCATACATGCCGAGTGTTTTCTCTTATCGAGTTCTTTCAACTACCTACCAGACCGAACTTTCCATCCCCCCCAAGAGAGAGGTTTAGCCAACAATATTTTTATTCATACTAGAAAATATACAAAAGAGTAGTAAAACTCAAGGATTTTCTAAGAAAAACTCTTAAGACTCTAAGCTATGACTCTTGTTTTTTCTCTAATCTATTCCAATCTCTCTTACAACTAAGACTTGGCATCCCTTTTATAAGAAAAGGTGGCCTAATACAACCAAACCAAAATTAAAAATCTTATCTTACATGCACACTATTCTAGTAATAGATAAGCCTTATCCTATCTAAAAATAGTAAACCATTATCCGGACTTACTATATTTATCTAATATAGTAAAAGACAACAAACTTTATTCAAACTAGGCCTCACTTAACATGTGAAGGATCCTACTAAAACAAAACAAATAAAACAAACTAAATTGTTGGCATGTGACAACACGTGCAAGCTGGTGGATGAGCAGCTTGTAGAAGACTCTAAGGAGGTGTGTAAGCTACTTGTAGGCATCTCTCAAGAAGGTGGATAAGCTACTTGTATGCAACATCAAATTAGGTGGATAAGCTACTTGTAGGAAGCTTGCAAGCAGGTGGGTAAGCAGCTTATTGGCAAACATTTCTAGGAAGTCTTTTGACGAACTTTGCTAGGAAATTTAACAATAAACCTTGGCGAGTAAGTGGTAATTTCTTGCACATGTCATCAGGCGTCATTCAATTACGTAGAGGTTGAAGGTGTTGAAGATGATCTTGAATATCTTTCTTCCATCCACCAATCGTAACCATGTTTGGTCTGAGGTAGCCGAAGCTTAGCGGCCGATTTTTTCTGTTCCTTGTCGGACACAACTTTGAATCTTCTTGAAAATGTCTGAGGCCTTGACAAGAAATCTGCCATGATATTGTCTTTTACTTGAGATGCTTTACTTGGAATATATAAGGATAGAACCATTGTGCCCATCAAAGGATCTGGGGGTTCGGGATGATCTTTGGGAAATCTCTCATATCCATTTCAATTAGAAATTCTGTATGGATTAGGAAGAAGTTAAACTTCTTAATTCCATTTTTGATAGCTAGAATCTCTTTGAATGTGGAATGATAATGTTGTTCTGCATCCTTAAATTTTCCACTGGCATATCCACATATTTTGCGCTGGCCATGTTTTTCTTCTAAAAGGATAGCACTCAAGTATTCATTACTAGCATCAGTCTGCAATATCTTCAAACCATCATAAGGAATATGAAGGGTTTTGACTTCCTTGGATATGTCTTTGATTTTGCGGACTGCATCATCTTGGTCTTTTCCCCAAGTTGGAGCCTTGTTTGTTAACATTTTTGTAAGTGGAGAAATGTACGTAGAGACATCTGGGATAAAATCTCAAACATAATTTATCACACCAAGAAATTATTGGAGTTGTTTGACCGCGAAGTTAGTATCAGGAATTTGATCAACTTCTCTCAAATGTGTGGCCCTGGGATATGCTCCATGAGTGAAATGTATTCCTAAGAAGTCTATTTCATCCTTTACAAGAATCATTTTCTTCTCAGATAGCATGATGCCATATTGCTTCACTAATTCATGGAATTTGTGAAGAATGCGAAAGTGTTTCTCCATTGTATCACTAACTAATAGGATATCATCAATGTATACTAGCGATTTGTGGAGTATGGGCTAGAAAATATTAATCATGGCCTTTTGGAAAAGAGAAGGGGCTGGTTTGAGTCCAAACGACATAACTTTCCACTGGTAGTGGTGGTCAGGTATGCAGAAACCAATTTTGGACTTATCTTCTGGGTGTATACCCAATTGCCAGAAGCCTGATTTAAGATCAAAATTTGAGAAGTATTTGGCTTTGGTTAAATGTGAAAACAGGGTCAGCTTATTTGGAATGGGGAATTTGTCATATAGAAGGAAGTGGTTAAGAGGTTGATAATTGATGACCAATCAAAGTTTACCTCTTGCTTGTTCAGCTTGTTTGTTGACGTATAAAGCTTTACATGACCATTGAGAATGAGATGGCTCAATTATTAGTCCGTATTCCAATAATTTTTCACATTCCTTCTTAGCAAGTTGTAGATGTTCCGGGTTCATCCCTGAGTGGATTGCTCTTGTAGGGTTGATTGTTTCATTCCTCTTGAGTGGAAGTCTGATGAAGAATTCTTCATTTAACCATAAAGTCTTATCATGCTTCTTCATGAACTCTCTGTGGGAATCATCACATGATCTTCCACCAGCTGACACTTGATATTCTTGACTCGTTCATCCTCAGTGATTGGAAATAGCCTTGTTGTTTTTGTATATTGTTTAAACTTGTCCCTGAAGGCTATACCTTGTGTCTTTACCTTGAGTCGATCATTGAGCTGCTTGTAGATATCAAATCCAATAATGAGATCCATCCCTGGGATAATAGATCCAAGCAACTTGCGTCTGAATTGTACACCTGGGAAAAATTCTATTGGGATAGGATTCTTTGTGGTTACCCTAGTTGTGAGGATTCCTTTAGAGGCTGTATTGAAAATATGGAATCCATTGCTCCTTTGGAAGGACAGTAGGGTTGAGCATTGATACAGCTGCTCCTGTATCCATAAAAGCGATTACCTAGATAGGTCTATCCCATTTGGCTGGATAGATTGCAAGTTGGACATGAGGAGTCTCAATGCCTGAGATGACATTGACTTCTTTTTCCTTCAAATCAGATGTCTGAAATAGAACATCATTTAGTTAAGATTCAGGACCATGAGAAATAAGAGTCACTTCTGGTGGCCCTTCATCAACCATTATATCTTCCTTAATGGTGCAGATGCTAGTATGTTCTACTGCATCAGCCAAGAGCTGGGCATCTCTCTTTTCTTTCCTAGAGTATGGACAATCTCTTGTAAGGTGTGAGTTCTTCCAGCAAATGAAGCATATCCTTTATTTTCTTCTTTTTGGATCGCCTATTTGAGGGAGATTCATCCTCTGGCGGATTGGATCGTTCAGTTGAGGTAGATTCTTCATCTCTTAGCTTAATCATTCTTGCCTTTCGAGCTTGCCTGTGGCATTTGCTTCTTCTTCTATTCCTTTGCTGGCATTTGGTGAGTTGAGGTGACCCATCAACATCTAAGATTGTACCATATTCTTCAGTGAGGTCAATATGCACGATACTAGATTCATAATATTCATCTAAAGATGAATTACTTTGTTGTTCAACATCATAGAACTCTTCAATTCCTGACAAAGTTTCCTCTATAAAGAGATTATAATCTAGATTATCATCCTTATCTAGGTTGTACAGTTGTGAAACTTCTTGATCAAAGTTGATCAAGTCGTTATCTAGGATGCTCCTTTCATGGCGGACCCCACCATCATCAGGATGACCATGTTTAATCAGGTTGTGGTCTTCAGACGACATATCATACTTGGATACCTCTAAGTCAACATGTTGAATGGATGGATCTGGGTCTAAGTAGACAAGGTCCCCAGATGGGGCTACGTGACTTGAGATTGGTACGACCTTGTTGTCTGTCCTGGTATGAAGATCCATTTTCCTTTTTGATTGCCGTAGCGCTGCTTCAGTCTTTTTTTGGGCCGCAGCTGCGTCCTTTTGATCCCAAACAAATTTGGCAATGTCAAACTTGTTCTCATCTGGTACTAGGGCGAATGACAAAGGCATATGTGAACGATCATTGAAAATGGAGAAAGGGTTATCTTGTCTCAGTATGAAGTGTGTCTGTGGAGACAAAGGAAATGAGGTAGGGGGTGGGATTGGGTTCTCAGCTGATTAAATCCTACCATATTTCAATTCCAGGATTCGATTACTTATAAAGTCCATCTCTTTACGTTAATTATCGAAGAACTGGAAGAGTGATGACCCTTGTAGGCACTTATCAAGCTGGATGAGTTGCAATCTTTGTTCTAGTGCTTTGATAATCCCAGCATTTTGGACAGATGTATCCATCAGTTTATTCTCCTTCGTAGCTAGTAGAACTTGAGTAGGAGTAATACTCTTGATAGAATGACTCTTGGTGGAAAACAATCTGTTTTGGCTCATGATATCTTTGGATTACCAATTAGATGTTTCCTCTATGTTGCTTGTAGGCATAGTTTCTCCCGATTTTAGGATAACTCTCTTTTGTGGTATTTTTGGAGTATGGCTAAGATTATCCTTTTTAAATGTGGAGTATGAGGGGAGATTGTATGTTTGACTGGAGCTCATTGGGGGATATCATTAATAATGGATAAGCTTGTTCATCTTTTGGAGTACCATTTTGATTGGGTAAAGCTGACTTATTTTGGGCTTTGTATGAAACAAGGAATTAATATTTGCTAGGACGACTTAGAGAACCAATAGTTGGATCTCCATAATCAAATATTCTTTTGAATTCCTTTCTAGAGTTTTTGCGCTTTTTCCCGATGTTGCTTCTATCAACATCATCCAAGTCACCTTCTTGGCATCCTTTGCACTCACAATCTATGTTACATGGAGTATGCCCTATGAAGGGGTAAGTGAACCATTGTACACCACGTCCATCCTGATCGAATTGTCTAATCCAATCATGATCACACTTAAAGCCACTTAGAAACCAAGATATAGTGTGTGTGTTTTTATCCTCAAGAATATTAATATGATATTGGTCTATATGGATAGGGAAGACTATTTGGTTTGGCCTTTTGTGGGGGAAGTGACTACGTATGTCATTTTTTGGCATGGTCAAATTAGGTTCATCAAAGAAGAGATGTTGAGGATGGACTCTCAACTTCTCATATTTCTTGACCCATGCGTCAGGAAGAACTTTGACAAGCTCTTCTCTAGATATATGCCTTGGGATCTGGGTACACTGATTGGTTCCATTGGTGGCATCTACATTTAGGAACAAAACATCTTGGCCACTTGGAAGAGATAGGTCCATATCATGGTTTTGGACTCTCCAAGCTAGATGATAATGAAAAGTAGCCTGTATGGCATCTCTAGCTTGAGGAGCTCCAAGTATTTAGACCTATATCTTCAACGCTTCCGTCAGATACGGATCATGTAGGGACATGTTGAAGTTTGGGAATATCGTAACAAAGACAGTCCCTGTGTTGAGAGTTGTTTCTGACATACCCAAGTTTGCGTGCTGGTATTCGTAGTATCTAGAAGGGAAAGACGCGCCACGCAACATCCTCAAGAGACAACTATCACAAGTTTTAGGCTACACAACCACCCAAAACTCCGTGAGATTCCAACCACAATAACTACCTTACTTTTAAGCAGTAAACCGTACAGTAGATAGTACAACTTTTCCCGACAAAACATGGGCTTTTCGCGGCTCTCCTGGCCTATAGCTCCCTTCAACAGTTTGGGAACAAGTTCTATTCTACCGTTATCATCTTACGTACTTAATTATTTCCTTAAGGCTATTGTAATTACAACAAGTGATGAAATGGTAATCTTACTATGTAGTTGTGTCAAGGTGATTTTGATAAACTCAGAAAGCCATTGAAAGCACTTACAGTCAAACTTTTGGGATATTGAAACTATTGAGATAACAAACAAGCATACTTGCTGAGTGTTTTCTCTTACCCCGTTCTTTCAACTACCTACCGGACCAAACTTTCTATCCCCCCAAGAGAGAATAACAAGAGAGAGGTTTAGCCAACAATCTTTTTATTCATACTAAAAAATATACAAAAGTGTAGTAAAACTAAAGAGATTTTCTAGGAAAAACTCTTAAAGACTCTAAACTATGAATCTTGTTTTTTCTCTAATCCATTCTAATTTAATCCAAATCTGATTTCTAACTAAGAATTGGCCTCCCTTTTATAGGAGAATGTGGCCTAATACAAACAAGCCGAAATTAAAAGCATTATCTTACATGGCACACTATTCTAGTAATAGATAAGCCCTATCCTATCTAAAAATAGTAACCCCTTATCCGGATGTACTATCTTTATCTAATATAGTAAAAGACATCAAATTTTTATTCAAACCAGGCCCCACTTAACATGTGAAGGAGCCTACTAAAACAAAGAAAATTAAACAAACTAAATTGTTGGCATGTGACAACACGTGCAAGTTGGTGGATAAGCAGCTTGTAGAAGACTCCAAGCAGGTGTATAAGCTACTTGTAGACATTTCTCAAGCAGGTGGATAAGCGACTTGTTTGCAACATCAAAGTAGGTGGATAAGCTACTTGTAGGAAGCTTGCAAGCAGGTGGATAAGCAGCTTATTGGTAAACTTTTCTAGGAAGTCTTGTGACTAACTTTACTAGGAAGTTTAGCAGTAAACTTTGGCGGGTAAGTGGTAATTTCTTGCACATGTCATCAGACCTCATCTGATCATGCAGAGGCTGAAGGTGTTGAAGCTGGGCTTGAATATCCTTCTTCCATCCACCAATCGAAACCATGTTTCTTCTTGTACAACTCCTTCTTTTTGAGGCTTCGTTTGGTCAATCTGGTGAAGTACCTATTTCCGTTGGATGGTCATGCCATATCGTGATCCCATTTTTGTGAAGGAACGTTCAGTCTTATGCTAGTAATGGCCTGAGTAACTTTATCTCTTGTTATCTCATATAGGGATTGATATTCTTTCCCAGCTTGTCAAACTTTTTCTTTGTGGGGGTGGTCGTCCGTGTAGTTCCATCGAGCCCATTCTTTAGGCCATATTTCTTTTGGGATACACCAATTTTGTTGGAAGATAATTCATTGAGCTTTGTGATATTCATCTTTCAAGGACAAAATAGAGACGGCAAACTTCCAATAGAAGGAACTTTTTGGTCTAGCTTGGACCTGATTGTTGATAATCTTCACCTCTCGGTGCAACATGAATATCTTAACCTCGTAGGAATTTTTGAAGCAAATTAACCCACCAACTTCGTGGTCGGAACCACAGTAGAAATTTTTGTGTGCCTGGTTGGTTTCTGTCAAAATCCCTAAACAAGTTCCACTTGAACTCCATAAAAATGTTATACTGGTGACATAAATACTAGATTAACCATAGGAGTTCTTGGGGAAAATCATCTGCCAATAGAATGAACATATGGCAATATGGATATTCCAGGTGAACTCCAAAAGGCTTGAGGATAGATCCTCCATACTTCTTGAGTATCTGGAGTTCATAATGTTTCCTTCGTTCTATCATAATTAACGGATCAAAGGGGTCCCCAAATTGTGTGAATATTTTCGGTGGGTACTCCGCCATCTCATCTAGGTTGATTCTTTGCTTTTTAAACATAAAGACTGTGTTGGTGGGATTTCCTATACTTTCTTCGTCACCAGATATTTGGAATAACTTCGATATTGAAGTATATGGCTTGACCTATTGTCTAAAATATATTCCCTTAGTTCTTATCTCAAGTTGATCCTTGAGCTATGTGTAGATGTCGAACCCAATGATGAGATCTCTTCCTGGAATAGCTGAACCAAGGAGTTTGGTCCGGAATCGTAATCCAGGGAAGAACTAAATTACGATCGGATGTTTTGTAATCAGCTTGGTCGTAAGGATTTCCTTTGATGGTCTACTAAAATTCTAGAAATGAGAAATCCATTGATCATCAGGTAGAACTGTTGGGTTAAGAATGGATGATGCGACTTCTGTATCCATAAGTGTAATGACTTGCACTGCTTTATCCCATTTTGAAGAGTAGATAGCCAATTGAACATGAAGTGTATCGATTTCGTGAGGGAAATCAACAATCTCTTCCTTTGCATTGGATATCTGATACATGTTGTGGCCTGGATCATCATTAATATCAGTATCATCGCCAGCAATCTCATAGACATCTATTGAGAAAAGAGTTTCACCCATCGGTTCATCCTCTAGTGAAAATACCGATTCAAGGTCATCATTTCTGCTGAGATATATTCATGTATGATCGACTATGTCATCAAAGAGTTGGAGGGTCTTGACAAATCTTTTAGATTGAGGGAAATTCTTCGCAAAGTGTCCAGGCTTGTTGCAAATAAAGCAACGATCATTTTTTTTGTTATTGCCTTGACTTCTTCTCCTGAAAAACTTAGTGTGTCTGGTCATCCTATATCGATTATCATGTGGCCTAGTGATGAGTCCACGATTTGGACTTATTTAGGGCTTTATTTGGATAGATTTTATGTCCTCAAATGCTTGTTTTGTGCCAATAACTGATGTAAAACACTTGATTTCCATGTGTTTGGATCGAAGAACAAAGTATGGACACTAACTTGCAAAAAGGAACGAAGCAAGCTGAAAGAGCGAAGAAATGAAGGCCTTGTGATCGCCGAGTCCCTTTAGCGAGTCGCCGAGTCCCTTTGGCGAGTCGCCGAATGACCATTACCTCGCCTAAAGTTCTAGAGTGCAAAGCGTTGAAGGAGAAAGTCAATTTGGCCATAGAAAGGAGCAGTCGGCATGTCGCCAAGTGGTTCTACGATATAGTGTTGAATTGCCCAAAGTTATAGAACTTGAAGATGCTGAAGGCCAAAGCAGAAAGGCGATGAACTTGACCAAAGGGCGGATCGCCGAGTTGATCGGTGATCCCGACTTACTGCGCCGAATGTTCCTTCGCAGCATATTTTTGGTGACTATAAATACATTTTAAAACATTAATCTTAGGACCTTTTATCATAATCTTAGAATAAATTTTTAGAATTTGAGTTTTGAACTCTGAGTATTGAGACAAAAACTTTTCCTTAGCTTTGAAGAATTGAAGTTTTCCATTGTTGAGAAATTGGAAGTGGGTCTTTGAGATTCTTCAACTTGGACCTTTGTAAAGACGAAATTAATCTTACCTAGTTGATGGAAACACAATTTGGTAACGATTTCTATCTTTTTATGATGTCTAGCTAAAACCCCAATTCTTGGGGTGTGATTATGTGATTATGGGTTGATTTAGCTTGTGGGTATTGCTAATTGTTAGTTTAAATGTTGTTTAGAAATGATTTCATTAATTAATTATTGTTTAATTTAAAGGGTTGTAGTTGCAAATGCAATTCTACCTTAGTATTTTTGGCTTGCTCGAGAGAGAAGTTTTAAAGCCAAGATTACTGAATTGATGGTCTGTGGGTATTGGGTTGTCATGGGTTCAGCTCGAGAGAGTGAATCCTAAACCCTTTTCCACACATTCAACTCGAGAGAGTGAATGGACTAAAGCGAAGGCTACTTTTATTTGCATGCTTGTTGGTGTTCGAGAGAAACCAATTTGATTCGGGGTAAATTGTTCAAGAGAAAGTTTATCCCCACTAAAGTCTAGCTTAGTTACTGATTTACAGCTATTTACTAACAGTTGCAATCACTCATTTGTCTATGTTAGCATATAATCTAATCACATCCCAATAACCCGTCTCATTATTTGTTAATTCGTCTTATTTGTTGTTGTTGTAGCTGATAGTTAAAACCAAACCCCCTTGATTTGACATTCGTGTCACCCTAATGAATTATGTTTTTATTCTTAAATATCTATTCCTATGATTGACTTGAACACATTTGTACTTTACTCTTGAATCTTAAACACGTACCACTCCACGTGGGATTCGACCCCAACTCATTTAGTTGGGTTATTATACTAACTAATGATCGTTGACAGTTATAATTGGATGAAGTGTCCGGATACGTGAAATCAAAATGGCACCGCTGCCGGGGAGTGATGTTGGTTAAGATTATTTGGTTAAGTTGAATTTTGTTCTTGTTAGTCATAGTCGAACTTACTTATTTTTTGTTTTGGATTTCGTGTTGCTTGTTTAGCATAGCATAAAGGAACAGGTCTTGTAGAAACGGCAAGAAAATGGACCACCTTCATTTGAAAGTGATGATGCTCAGGGATAATATCGTAAGTTTCAGTAAATTGGAGGGTAAGTCAGTTTACGAGTTGTGGCAACGGTTTAAGGCTCTCTTCCAGCAGTGCCCAACTAAGATACTTCTGGAATGCTTTTATAGACGTCTTGGTCCCAAAAATAGAAGCGCAACTGATTAACTCTTTTCGGGTTGTTTGATACAACAACCTTATGAAATAGTAGCCCAATTCCTTAATGGCATAATTAAGACCAACAAGGAGATAGAAAAAGACCAAGAATTGGCCGCATTGTTGACTCAGCTGGATGTTTTGGCCAAGAAAGTCATGGAATTGAAGGTAATGTCCAAAAAGAAGGACATGTACATTCCCCCTCACGATGGTCAAAGGACGAAGAAGCAAGAGGGTGGGCAAGTTGAAGAGGTCCTCTCACTCATTCTACACAAAGTCAAAGAGCACGACAGAGTGTTGGAGGAGATAAATGAGAATGTCCTAATGCAGAATCAGATAACAACCTCTCATTCCATGTTCATTCAGCTACTAGAGTCTCAGATGGACCAAGTGTTGTCTTGTCTCTACCCAGAGCCAGAAGAAAGGCTGCCTTATGAAAATGAGGCAAACCCCACAAATGGAATTTAAGTAGGGACTTGCGTCGTGCCATGACATTAACTAAGGGTCTTCTTGGGAGGCAACCCAAGTGTTTATCGCTTTACTTTTTAATTTAAATAATGGTGTGTTAATTGTGCATGTCAAAGTGTGGAAGGTGTTTGAAAAGTGCAGGTTGGCGAACAAAAGTCCAATCAGTGACTCGCCGAAGAGGTCGGCAAGCTCGACTTGGACCGTCGTTGGACTCAAGACATTTTTAAATTGGAGTCTATAAAACTCGACGAGCCTAGGAGCAGATTGGCAAATTGCTGACCAGATCGGCGATCTCGACTTTGTCCGCCATTTGGACCCCCAATTTAACTGGAGGTCCTGTAAAACTCGGCGAGGTAAGAGCCCACTCGGTGTATCACCGAGTGGGTCAGCGAGTAAAACTTATGTCGCCGAATGGGCGAGAATTGGACGGTTTTTAAAGGCCAAAGGTTTAAACTTTCAAACATTTTCATTTTCCCTCACTTTTGAACTTCCCAAACTCACACCCGCACAATATTTTCCATATTTTTGCACTTTTATCTCGTATTAGTCGTCAAGTTTGTGTTCGGAGTTGGATTCTTTGCCGCCTAGCTTTTCAACTTGTTTAATCGGCATTCAAGGTTGGTTTTTCGAACCCCGAATTCAATTTTAGCGATTTTTACTCTTATGCAATGATTTTTATCTTAATGACGTGTATTGGGCCTCTCTGATCATAATTGTATGCTTGAATTCCTGTTTTAATTTGAATATCATGCATGTAATGCCTTTATCGTTGAATTTCCTAAAAATGTATGCTTAATAGTGATTAAAATTGTGGGGTTGTGCCTGCATGTTGTTGGGTCTAGTCGGGTGAAGTCTGAGTAATCCGCATTTGTGCCAAATGATGTATTTTGCCCAATGATGGAGCGGTTGACGTCATTCTTAAGGGGAAAAGTCAACAAATGGCCAAATTTGGCCAAACTGGGAGAAGTCTTAGTATCCCGGTGGCATGGGTGTAGTGGGTCTGAGTTTAATTAGAGGAGTACCTATTTTGATTTTGCTTTCGGGGGCTGTGGGAGTGAATTTGGAAAATGGGGTAGAAAGTAGGCACGTTGGGTCGTTTGACGATCTGGGTCGAGCTCGCCGAACCACTTGGTGGTTCACCGAAGTCCCCCTTATCGCCTTTAATTTCATGCTTAATTAGAAGTTAGGTTCTGTAACTTTTGGTGAGAATCCTGAGTTCGCCGAGTGCACTCGGCGACTCGCCGAAAGTCTTCCTTGATCACCCTTTCTGCGCCCTAACCCCTAAAATGTACTGTAACTTTCGGCGGGTAATTCCTTGCTCGTCGAAAGCTGTCGGTGATTCACCAAAAGGCCCTTCCTTTCACCGACATGCCATTTGTTTAAGAAAATTCTGAGCCAATCTTTTTGGCGAACTCGATCTGTCTCGCCAAAGTGATTCGGTGACTCGCCGATCGGCTCGGCGAGTCTATATGCATTCATTTTTCTGTGCAGTTGCTTGAATTATTCCTTACTCTCTCTAATGATTTTGCAGACATGGTTAGACAAAAAGTTGTTGGTAGAGACATGCCGCCCCGCAAGCGGGCTAAGGGAATAAAGATCAACGAGGATTCAGCTGCATCCAAAGCGAAGGCTACCAAACTTCCCACAATAGGTGGGAAGGTAAAAGGAAAAGGGAAGGCATATAAATCACCGAAGGTCAGCACCGACAGTGACGGTATCTACGCCACTCACTTCACCACTTCTGAGAGTGAGGGTGAGCACCCGGAGCATTAGGCTGCAACCTCTGAGGATGATGAGCTAGTAGCATGACAGAGGGTAGAGCTGTGTTCCAAGAGGCTAAATAATCCGTCTAGGATCAGGACATCCCAGGCCACTACACCTTCTCCCGCTCCAGAACAGGCAGTGGTCCTAGCACCACCAATACAGGGTCCTCCTCCCCGGTTTATGAATAGACTGAAGACTGAGGGATTGAGGACCACCATAGAGGAGAGGAGGTTGTCTACTGATGGTGTCATTGATAGATAACTAGAGATCATGAGCTATCTGAGGTCCCACAAATTTCAGCTCTTCACCAAGCATCATGGTCCGTACATTCTGAGTTGGGTCAGAGAATTCTACAGTGCTTATAGTGCCTTAATACCACAAGGGAAAAAGCCTGCAGCCAAATTCAAGCCAGTTGACTATGTGGTCGTCAGAGGTAAGAGGGTGCAGTGTGATTATGCTGCCATCAATGCAATCCTAGAGTGTACTATGAGGCTTGAGGATAACTGTTAGTACAAGATCAGGACAAAGACGCTGGAAAACATGAAGAAGTGGTTGGCACTGTTGATATCAGATGGTACTCCCAAGTGGCTTAAGGTTGGGGCAACCATTGAAAAGAAGGACCTCAATGTAGCTGCGAGGTATTGGTTTGGCTTCATCAGCAGTACCATCATGCCATCCCAGAACGAATCAATTCTCCGCCATGCCAAAGCAGCCTGTCTTGGGTGTATCATTAGTGGGACACAGCAGAATCTGGGGATGATTATGGCTCAGGAGATGCTGATGGGGGCCAAGCAGCGCCAAACCTCCCTTCCATTTCTGGTGTTGATCACCAAGCTGTGCAGATGACCTCGGGTTCCTAGAGATGAAAAGAAGGATGTGGCAGTGATTCCCACATCTTCTACCGACATTCGGAGGATTGAGGCAAAGTACCTGAAAGATGAGGCGGAGAAGAAGAAGGAAGACCCGGTGGACACATCCCTGGTTGTTGATGTTCAGACACTACCTGCAGAGGCAATATTGCCTACTCTAGCCCCTAGGCCTTCAGGTACATCTAGTGTTGTTCCTTCTGATACTCACAGTTCCTCTACTGCCTCATTGCCTCCTAGACCTGGTACTGTTGTTGTTGCTGCTTCCCAGCCCCCACTTACTCAGGCTGCATTGCTACGGATGGTTCAGCTAGCCCATTTTACTGATCACCGTGCTGCCAAACTTGAGGCCTCCATTTCGGGCATGATTCAGACAACTCTTGTTGATGTTGTGACACCCTTGAGTGCTACCATTGATGCCCTTGCAGCTAGGATAGCGGTGTGCGAGAGTGGCTAAGGGGACACCGAGGAGGTGATGACTCTAAAGGCGCTATTGTTGCATTGAGGAGAGATATGGACCAGCTGAAGTCCACCGACATGTCTATGATTTTCGAGATAGTGGAGATCCCAGATGTGCCAGTTGAGCCAGACATGCCTACGACTACCACCAGAGATGATGTTAGAGTTGAGGAGGCAACTTATCCTGAGTCTGAGACGAATGAGAAGATGCTTGAGGTTGCTGAGGAAGTTTTTTACGAGGGCCTTACAGAGACTGAGGAGGCCATGGTAGATGCAGTTGTGCAGACTTCTTTGACAGATACACCTTTGGCTGACCCTAGTGGACATACTACTGTTGATGTGACTTCGGGCGCTGATGCCCCAATAGATAGAGCGACTGTATAGACAGGATTCCCCTTTACCTCCCTCTCTATCTTTCTTTATTGGCTTTTGATATTTTTTCTTGCATTTGAGGACAAATTGCTTTTGTTTTGTGTTGGGGTGAGGCCCACCTTTTGTGATTCTTGGTTTGTTGACATTTTCTGTATATATTGGGTTTTTGAGCTATATATTGTGTTTTCGCACTGTTTTTGTGGATGTTTGAGCTTGTGGGTCCTTGTTTTAATTGTAAATGATTTTTGGACCCTTCCAAAAAAATTTTGTGCCACCTCTTGATTGCGTTTGAATGTGGTTGTTTTCTTACAAATTTGAGTATCGATCTTGATCAATACCGATGACTTGAATAGTGCTCATAATCGAACAAACATGAATGTGCGGCTACGATGAGGCCAAGTGAAGTTGCATAGGCAAAATATGAACTCTTTGCATCTCGTTGTGACTAGCCATTATCAAATTGAGTTTCTAGCGAGGAACATTGCACACTAGAGAAAGTATGGAGTCTTGTTTGATATTGGTGCCAATGCCTTGTGTGATGAGCTTACCGTGAACTGTGTGTGATGCCACCTAGAATTTTCCCCGTTGGTCTGTTGACTAAGTGATGCAATCACTTGAAATGATCTTAGGCAACTTTGAAGAGTGTGAAACAATTTAACATTATACCTCTTTTGTGGCCAACCTTGTGAGTGTGTGATCTTTGCCTGAACACCCTTTGAACCTTAGACTTTTTCTTGGAAGAAACTTGATGCAAATTGTGATCTTTCTTTATCCATTCACCCTTAATCTTCATGAGATGTGGTTGGTTTGAATATCCAACTTAGGCCAAAAGCCTAAGTTGGGGGTGTGGTGAAAAGAGAAGATAAATCAAGAAGTGCAAAGAACTCCCCCTTGATCCATGATTGTGAAAAAGATGGAACCCCTCCATATATAAAAAAAAAGGAGAAAAATAAAAGAAGAAGAAAAGAAAAGAAAAAGAATGAAAAAGTTTGAAATAAAGTTGTGAAAATGCAAAAGAAATGGGGTGTCCAACAATCCATGGAAAGTGAATAATGGGGTGACTTATGAGCATAAATGAAAATGATGAGGAGAAGGAAAGGAAGTGGTGTTCATACCACATTTCATGAGGATAGCAACCACTAAGTCTAAATGACCATACATTTGCATCCAGCCCCGTTACAAGCCTTGAAAAGACCTTTTTGATCTTGAGTGAGCTGAAACAAGTGTTGATTGGAAAATAAGGGAAAACATATAGGTGGAGTCATGCATGTGTTTATCTTTCTGAGTGTGAGTGTTGATTTTGATTCTGGAGCTACAAATTGTTGAACTATTGTGTGTGAATATGGAATCATCCTTTGTGTGAGGGCATTTGAGTAACTTTGTTGAGCTTGAACTTGCATTTGAAGCAAGTATTGTGAACTTAAGAATCTTTGATAACGGTGAGTCACAACTTGAATCTTGGAGTGCACAATTGATCCTTGCATGAGTAAGTTAAGTCTTTTGTGTGCATTCATGATTGAGTCTTGTGTAGCATTGTTTGAGATATCCTTTTTGAACTGTTGAACTTGAGTTTTACTTGAGGACAAGCAAAATTTTAAGTTGAGGGTGTTGATGAGTCCACGATTTGGACTCATTTAGGGCTTTATTTGGATAGATTTTGTGTCCTCAAATGCTTGTTTTGTGCCAATAATTGATGTAAAACCTTTGATTTCCAGGTGCTTGGATCGAAGAACAAAGCATGGACACTAACTTGCAAAAAGGAACGAAGCCAATTGAAAGAGCAAAAAACTGAAGGTTTGGTGATCGCCGAGTCCCTTTGGCGAGTCGCCGAATGACCATTACCTCGCCTAAAGTTCCAGAGTGCAAAGCCTTGAAGGAGAAAGTCAATTTGGCAATAGAAAAGAGCATTCGGCATGTCGCCGAGTGGTTCCGCGATGCAGTGTTGGATCACCTAAAGTTACAGAACTTGAAGATGCTGAAGGCCAAAGCAGAAAGGCGATGAACATGACCAAATGGCAGATTGCCGAGTTGATCGACGATCCCAACTTACTACGTCGAATGGTCCCTCGCAACATATTTTTGGCGACTATAAATACATTTTAAAACATTAATCTTAGGACCTTTTATCATAATCTTAGAATAAATTTTTAGAATTTGAGTTTTGAACTCTGAGTATTGAGACAAAAACTTTTCCTTAGCTTTGAAGAATTGAAATTTCCATTTTTGAGAAATTGGAAGTGGGTCTTTAAGATTCTTCAACTTGGACCTTTGTAAAGACGAAATTAATCTTACCTAGTTGATGGAAACACAATTTGGTAACGATTTCTATCTTTTTATGATGTCTAGCTAAAACCCCAATTCTTCGGGTGTGATTATGGGTTGATTTAGCTTGTGGGTATTGCTAATTGTTAGTTTAAATGTTGTTTAGAAGTGATTTCATTCAGTAATTGTGGTTTAATTTAAAGGGTTGTAGTTGCAAATGAAATTCTACCTTAGTGTTTTTGGCTAGCTCGAGAGAGAGGTTTTAAAACCAAGATTATTGAATCAGTATTGGGTTGTCATGGGTTCAGCTCGAGAGAGTGAATCCTAAACCCTTTTTCACACGTTCAGCTCGAAAGAGTGAATGGACTAAAGCAAAGGCTGTTCTTATTTGCATGTTTGTTGGTGTTCGAGAGAAACCAATTTGATTCGGGGTAAATTGTTCAAGAGAAAGTTTATCCCCACTAAAGTGTAGCTTAGTCATTGATTTACAACTATTTACTAATAGTTGCAATCACCCATTTGTCTATATTAGCCTATAATCCAATCACATTCCAAGAACCCGTCTCATTATTTGTTAATTCGTGTTATTTGCTGTTGTTGTAGCTGATAGTTAAAACCAAACCCGCTTGATTTGACA
Organism: Solanum acaule; assembly: GCA_036250505.1. NCBI lineage: Eukaryota > Viridiplantae > Streptophyta > Magnoliopsida > Solanales > Solanaceae > Solanum > Solanum acaule. The sequence continues at coordinate 26,358 of JAJOOR010003067.1, forward strand.
TTCGTGTCACCCTAAATTTGAATTATGTTTTTATTCGTAAATATCTATTCCTATGATTGATTTGAATACATTCGTACTTTACTCTTGAATCTTAAACACGTACCACTCCCTGTGGGATGCGACCCAACTCATTTAGTTGAGTTATTATACTGACTAACGATCGTTGACACTTAGAATTGGATGAAGTGTCATGATACGTGAAATCACCTAGGCAGCTTGAATCTCCGATATTCCTTGAAACTCTTTTGTTTTGCTCGATGACTTGAGCAAGAGCAGTCAGTCTTAGTGACAAGGTCACTTCGACTGCATGCCTTATCAAGAACTGGATTATTTTGAACGATCTATTTCAGAACATATCTTTTCGTGCAGATACTATCCAGCGTTGAAAAATAGCTTGCCTGATATAGTCAATATGTGGGATAATTATAGATTTGAATATATCCTCAATGATCTTTATGCATGCCCCACTAACATCTTTGACAATGATGATACAAAAGCTTGCTTCAAGTTGGAATCTCCACCAAGCTCAAAGTAGATTCTTGCCATCTTTTGGAAATGGATATCAATTGTATCTTTACCAAATGATATACACTTCATTTCGAAGAGTTGCCTCCAGAGCTTTTCACGTCTTTGACTGGTATCTCCACAAAAGACTTCTAGAAGTATGTTCAAATTTGCAGCGAAGTCTTGGGATGTTAGGAAGAAGTTCCTATTCGCAACACCTATTGCGGTCCACCAATCCCTAAGAATGCAAGAGAATCTTGAAGTAAATTCTGATAGGATCATGTACTTTTCCTTCTCGACTAGGTTCTTTGTAACCATCTAAGTATAGAAGTCTTGGATTTTTTGAGGCCAGGCAACGACCTTAACATCGTCGAGAGTAAAAGTATAAAACCCAATTCCAACATTTTAAGGTATTTTATTTGTTGGTTCTGGTCTCCTTTCTGGGATCGGATAATCAATCATGCCGTCCTGGTCATCATCAACTTCAGAGATGTTTGGTTCTTTGTGATGATTCATGAAGATGGGTGGATAGTCCTCTTCATCAGATTCTAGCGAAGATTCAACAGTTTCTTCAAAATATTTCTGGGCATCAGTGGAAGATTCGCTATCTTCGATATATCCATCTGAAGGATAATTATCTGCAGGCTCATGCTCCAAATCAATGTCATCGAGATGCTCTAGATTAAGGTCATCAAGATGTTCTTCGCATATGAGGTAATCGTCAATGGCACTGAGATAACCATTGGTTGGAATATCATCTTTTAGAGAGTAAAGCTTTGGAATAACCTGGTCGTTCATACCCAAGATAGGGTCCGAAAAACCATGTGTTTGGAAAAACCAGTCTTCGCCATTAGTGATGTCATGTACGAGCGTATCCCATTCCTTTTCTGAATATGATTTTTCATGATCTGAGATCGTCAAGTCTTCAACGAATGAACTCAAATCTGCAAAGATAGAGTCGTTAATTGGGGACTTGTAACTTGATATCATCATAACTCCAGGGTCCGCAACCTTTTTGCATTTGGACCTTTCTTGTGCTTCTTCAACTCACTTTTGAGCAGCCATTGCATCTTTTCTCTCCCACACTAGCTTGGCTTTGTCAAACTCACGTTCCTCTTTATGTGGTTTAGCCGCACTAAATGATAAAGTCGGTCCCAGCAGAGAGTATCGTTGTGAGAACATAGAGAATGGGGTAGACCTTGTGGGAGAGGATTGAGCACTCCTAGGTTCAGGGTTACCATATTTCAATAGCTGGATCTGCTCTTTGATTGAGGCTACGTCACTTCTTTGTTGTACAATAAAGTGGTCGAGCAACGTTCCTAGGACATATATCGAATTGTATTATTTGCAACCTTTTCTATAATGCTTTGATTAGTCTGATATGTTGAGTTGACGTTTGGTCCATCTTTTTCTCCATCAGACTCATTTTATCATGAAGATTGACTTGTGAATGACCAACGCCCCGGATGGATTGTCCGATACTGGTCAACACTCTATTTTGGTACATAACATTTTAAGATTGCCAATTGAGTGTTGCTTCTAAGTCGCTTGCGAGCATATGTTCTCTCGTTGGTATGATAACTTTCTTTTGTGGTATTTTTGGAGCATGGATCAGGTTGTCATTTTCGAATGTTTGGTAATCGGGGAAATCATATGTGTGACTGGAGCTTGTAGAGGATAGCATAAACATCATTTTTGGTGCAGGCTCTTTTTGGGAGGTCTTATTTTTTGATGGAGTAGATAAAGTTGGCCAATCCTGGGGTTTATGTGAAACAAGGAATTGATATTCCTCTTCATCCCATTTGGCTCTGTCGTATGAATATTCATCATTATCTATTTCATCATCATCTTCAGACCCGTACTAATCATCTTGACATTCCAAGCAGTCATAATCAATATCCTATGGAATATGTCCTGTGAAGGGACACTTATACCAGAATACACCACGACCATCATGATTGAACTCTCTTATCCAATCAAGATCATTTACAAAAAACTTGGATATGAATTCAGGGTCCAGATTGACTTTTTTATCAAGACTATCTACATGCTGGTACATATGCATAGAGAAGGCAGTTTTATGGACTTTTTTCAAGTGATTGTGGTCAAAGCATATAGCGATTGTATTATCGGGTTTTTTTTTGGAGAAAGTAGGCTCAGTGGACTGGAGAGGTTGAGGATGGTCTCTCAACTTCTCGTAATTGATGACCCATGTGTCAGGAAGAACTTTGACAAGCTTTTTTATATATATTTGCCTTGGGATCTGGGTACACTGAGTGGTTCCGTTAGTGGCGTCTACATTTAGAAACAAAGCATCTTGGCCACCTGGAAGGGATAGATAGAATGGTTTTGGACTCTCCAAGCCATCTAATAATGAAGAGTAGCATGCATGGCATCTCTAGCTTGAGGAGCTAGCTCCAAGTATTTGGACCTGTATCTTCAATGCTTCTGTTAGATATGGATCATGAAGGGACATGTCGAAGTTTGGAAATATCTTGACAAAGATAGTCCCTACGTTGAGAGTGATTTCCGACGTACCCAAGTTTGCATGATGATATTCGTAGTATCTAGTATCTAGAAGGGAAAGACACGCCATGACGGGCTGGCCTTTTCTTCAGTGATATGTTAATGCAACTCTACCAGGACCAAAATGGATATGGGTAAAACCCAGGTTTTTCCACTGTTGGGGAAATTCATCTGGCATCTGCAAAGTGATGAAAATAACTCTTGATTTGCAAGAATAGGGTGTTGGTTGATCTTAGGCAGATTTATATACCTAAGTAGTCGAAATTGGCCCACAAAGTGATGATGTTTGATGACGATCTTGATTTATTAGCTTGAATTTTAGTTTAGCTTGTGATGATTGCATACTTACACACGTGATTAGTTGTTTCAAGAAATCTTGATGGAATATGAATTGGGAAGATGGAAGGAGCAAGGAGATGCAGGAAAATGGCTAAGGCAAAAACCACCAGTGGTTGGCGCGGCGCGCCACTGGTGGTACTTCAGAGAGCCTGTTGAGGCGTACTAAGAGGCGCGACGCGCCATAAGGGAAATTTCAGAGGCGCTGCCCAGGCGTTCTGCTTGGCGCGGCGCACCAGGAGCTAAACGAGGGAAGAAACCTTGAGGCGCGGTAAGTGGCGCGACACGCCACCTGTTCTCCGACTTTTCCAAGTTTTTAACATTAGATAGGATTCCTAATTTGAGTGGGATTGGTTCCCAAATTTTCCTACTAGTATAAATAGATCCTTACGGCACCATAAAAGGGTTCGACTTTTGATTTAGTGTGCAAGGGCAAGAATTCAAGTTGCAATAGGTTTTAATCCTTTAACTCTTCTATTTTCCGGAAATTGCATGAACTATAGTATTTTCTTGTTTTCTAATAGCATGAGTAGCTAAACGCCCTAATTCTGGGGCTGTAGCTATGAATTATGTGTTGAATGTTTGAGGCTTTATGAATTGATTTTCGATTGTCAATCCAAATTACTTCTATATTCTTGTTTTACTATTTTATGCTTGCGCACCATAAAATAAATCTAGTGTCTAATATTAAAATCGAACGAGGAGGGATTAGATAGACCAGAGAATATAGAGAGCTCGGTCCACCCATTAAATTGAGGTGATTAGTGTTTAGGAGTGACGCCCAGACGAACACCTTGCTTGGTTACGAAATAGGATGAAATATACATGCTCGCCAGTTAGTTTATTTATCCCCGCTCAACGATGTAGTTAGATGGCTAACTGGGGTAGGCGGCGAGAGGCGAACCACCCGGACCATGCTATCAACCTTATAAACCAGTAATTTGACAACTGAAATGAATTTTAAGCCGATGATATGATGCATGATATTCAATGTATGCTGCAGCCCTGGAATTGTTTTTAAACTTGCTTGAACCATATTTTATCAAAGTTGTCCACAATTAGTTACTTTCATTTAGTGCATAATTATTAGTAGATACTTAACTAAATCAAGAACTTTTAAAAAGGTTACTTGAGTACTTTTAGTTGTAGAATTGAGTGAATATAAGTTGATCATAAGTCCCTTGGGAACGATAACTCGTTTCTTGAATAATCTATACTACTTGTGCGACCACGTACACTTGTGTGTATTTTGGGAGTAACAAGTTTTTGGCGTCGCTGCCGGGGACTTAGAAATTGATTTATATTCAATCTTTTTAAGTCTACACTTAAAATATTTAGATATTAATTACTTGATCTTAGCTTGTTTATTGCAGACACTTGACTTTCAGGTCTAGCTAGGAAAAGAGAACTTGTCGAACCATACAACGAACCTGAACGAGTTCTATGACAGCGCAGAAAGATGAATCAAGGACGAGGAGAATTGGGGTTAGGTCTTTCGGAAAACGTTGAGGATGATAATCAAGACAACTTAAATAACCCGGAAAACGTGAATAACCAAAGAAACCCAAATAATCAAGGAGCAACGCCTGTCGTACCCGCAAGACCAGTCTGTGATGTGGCAGTCCCACTCACAGCCAACTTGGCATCTAGTATTAGGAAACCTCCACCGGGGGGGAGATTTGAACTAAAGCAGAACATGGTACATATCCTCTATACTAATGGGCAATTCACGGGTCTCCCCCATGAAGATCCTCAAATCCATCTTAGGAACTTCATAGAAATCACCAATACATACATCCCAATTGGAGTCTCATCAGACTATGTAAGGTTGACTTTGTTCCCATACTCATTGTTGGGAGCAGCAAGACGTTGGTTAGATTCTGAGCCACCAAACTCCATCACTTCTTGGGATGATCTAGTTAAGAAGTTCTTGAGTCGATTTTTCCCATCCAAGAAAATCGCGAAGCTAAGGGGAGAGATAATAAACTTTGTTCAAAAGCAAGGGGAGGACATGTACCAGGTATGGGCTCATTTCAAACAAATGCTGAATGCTTGCCCATATCACATGCAAACCAATGAGGTACTTTGCCACACTTTCTTTGAAGGTTTAGACTATAATGCTCGTTCTCTTCTCAATAGTGCAGCAGGTGGACAAGCCCTAGCCATAACGAGTGAAGAGTTCTTTGCGTTACTCGATAAACTTTCTGAAGGGAATCAAGGGTATGAGGGTGAAATGTCTAGAACTCCAACCCAAAAGGCTGCAGGGATCTTAGATGTCGACCAAGCTACTACCATAAATGCCAAATTAGATGCAATGCAACATAACATTACATTGCAATTTAAACAAATAGCTCTAAATCAGGCTCCGGTAAATGTAGTACAACAGGCAGCAAATTGGTGTGAGGTATGTGGTAGTGGAACTCATGAAACAGAGCAATGTGAAGCAAACCCGGATTCTGCAAACTATGTGGGTAATGCGCAAAGGAGTGGAGTGCAACATAATTATGGTAACACTTACAACCCTAGTTGGAAAAACCATCCTAACTTCTCATAGGGTGGGAACCAAAACCAAAATTAGGCACAAGGGGTTAACCAATACCGTTCTCAAGGGGCTGGGCAACAATACTACAATTCTAACCAAGGCTCAAATTCTAGTGCACCAAAAGGGGGAATGACCAATGAAGAGCTACTCTGAAAGCTCATGACTGAAATAGGGACCAAATTGAATGCTAGAGTAGATAAGCAGGATGAGAACATTAGAAACATCCAGATGTCCCAAATTAGTTTAGAGAAACAAGTTGCACAAGTGGCCAATTCTTTGAACTTGCGTCCCCAAGGTGGGCTGCCCGGTGATACTGAGCCCAATCCAAAGCAATTGCATGCGGTAAGCACTAGAAGTGGGTTGCAATTAGAGGAACTAGCTCCAAAGAAGAGAGCTACTGAGGTAAGTAACAAAGAAAAGAATGTGGAAGAGGTAGTAAAAAGCTCCAATGTTGAGGTACCCATTCCTCAAAAGAAATTACCACCTCCATTTCCACAGAGGCTCAAAAAGTTGAATGAAGATGAATGCTTTGGTAAGTTTCTCTCTCTCCTTAAACAAGTTCACATTAATCTACCTTTGGTTGACATTTTGCAGGGTATTCCGAAGTATGCTAAATACGTGAAGGACATAGTGGCTAACAAGAGGAGACTCACAGAATATGAAACTGTAGCACTTACTGAGGAGTGCAGCTCAAGGATTCAAAACAGATTGCCCAAAAAGTTAAATGATCCGGGTAGTTTTACTGTGCAGATTACAATTGGACAAAGTGTTCATGCCCGGGGGTTGTGTGATTTGGGGGCAAGTATAAATTTAATGCCTCTATCTTTGTATCTAAAGCTTGGGTTGGGTAGTCCAAAACGGACCACTATTATTCTTCAACTAGCTGATAGATCCATTGCTAGGCCAGAGGGGGTGGTAGAAGATGTGTTAGTACAAGTAGGTTCATTGTTTTTTCCGGTAGATTTTGTGGTTTTAGACTTTGAATTCGATCCTGAAGTTCCATTCATTTTGGGACGTCCTTTCTTGGCCACGGGGAGGGCATTAATTGATGTAGCAGCTGGTCAATTAACCATGAGGGCACACGATAAGGTAGAGGTATTTGATGTTTACCGCGCGCTAAAACTACCTTCTATTTATGAAGAGTTGTTTGCTATTACTGTGGTTGATCGCATAGTAGAATCACTGTTAGTTTTGCCCGAAGACCCCTTAGAAAGAGTGTTAGTGGGTCAACAGTTAGAGGGAGATGTTGAATCTCAAGAGACTGAATCATGCTTAAATCTAGCAATAGTAGAAACCCGTAGGACTCAAGTGGAGTCTTTAGATTGCGAGTTAGGGCCCCCTCCAAAACCATCAATTGAAGAGGCTCCTAAGTTGGAGCTTAAAACTTTGCCAGCTCACCTAAGGTATGTTTATTTGGGTACTAATGAAACTTTGCCTGTTATACTTTCTGCAGAATTGTCTGATTTATAGGTTGAGGCAACATTGAGAATCTTGAAGCGGAGGAAGAAAGCAATTGGATGGCAAATGGCTGATATTCATGGGATTAGTCCAGCATTATGTATGCACATAATTTACATGAAAGATGATCACAAACCAAGTGCACAACATCAACGTCGTCTAAATCCTTTGATGAAAGAAGTAGTACGAAAACAAGTGATCAAGTGGTTAGATGTTGGGGTTGTTTACCCAATCTCTGATAGTAAGTGGGTAAGTCCCGTGCAATGTGTTCCCAAGAAGGGAGGTATGACTGTGGTAAGGAACGAAAAGAATGAGCTAATTCCTACTAGAACAGTGACAGGGTGGCGAATTTGTATGGATTACCAGAAACTTAATGAGGCTACTCGGAAAGATCACTACCCCGTTCCCTTTATTGATCAAATTCTTGATAGGTTAGCAGGGAAGGAGTACTATTGTTTCCTAGATGGCTATTCAGGTTACAACCAGATCCTAATTATACCCGAAGATCAGGAAAAGACCACATTCACTTGTCCGTATGGTACATATGCTTTCAAACGCATGCCATTCGGACTTTGCAATGCGCCGGCGACTTTTCAAAGGTGTATGATGGCCATTTTTCATGATATGGTGGAAGACTTCGTCGAAGTATTCATGGATGATTTCTCCGTCTTTGGAAAGTCTTTTGAGGTATGTTTCTGGAATCTTGATAAAGTACTTGCTAGATGTGAGGACACTAACTTAGTTCTAAACTGGGAAAAGTGTCATTTTTTGGTAAGAGAGGGGATAGTGTTGGGACACAAGGTATCTAAATCTGGTTTGGAGGTTGATAAGGCTAAGGTAGAAGTTATAGAGAAATTACCCCCTCTCATTTCTGTAAAAGGTATGCGTAGTTTTCTTGGTCATGTAGGTTTTTACAGGCGATTCATCAAGGATTTTTCCAAGATAGCAAGACCCATGTGCAGCCTTCTGGAGAAAGAGGTGAAGTTTGACTTTAATGAGATGTGCTTGAAGGCTTTTGAGATGCTGAAAAGAAACTTAATTGAGGCTCCCATCTTAATTGCCCCTAATTGGAAATTACCTTTTGAACTCATGTGTGATGCAAGCGATGTAGTAGTGGGTGCAGTGTTGGGACAAAGAAAAAATAAAGTGTTCCACTCAATCTATTATGCAAGCAAGACCCTTGATTCTACACAAGCTAATTACACAGTGACTAAGAAGGAGATGTTAGCTCTAGTGTTCGCCTTCAACAAGTTCAGATCGTATTTGGTAGGTACTAAAGTGATTGTTTTTACTGACCATGCAGTTATTAGGTACCTATTCAACAAGAAGGATGCTAAACCAAGGTTGATTCGATGGATACTGCTTCTCCAAGAATTCGACCTCGAAATCAAGGATAGGAAGGGTACAGAGAATCAAATAGCAGATCACTTATCTAGGTTGGAAGATTTTTCACATGTGAATGAAGGCGAGCAAATTCGGGAAGAGTTTCCTGATGAACAATTAATGGCATTGGATATCTCTCAAGTGCCATGGTATGCAGACATAGTGAATCTGATAGTAAGTGGTGATTATCCTCCGGGTGCTACCACCCAACAAAAGAAAAAGCTTAACCATGATGCCAAGTTCTACATTTGGGATGAACCATTCTTGTTTATACAAGGGGTAGACAGGGTAGTGAGAAGATGCATCCCGGAGTATGAGATTCACAAAGTGCTGGAAAGTTGTCATGCTAGCCCATATGGAGGTCATCATGGAGGAGAGCGCACTGCTCATAACGTACTACAATTTGGTTTCTTTTGGCCCTCGCTATTTAAAGATTCTGTTGCTTTTGTGAAGGGTTGTGATAGATGCCAAAGGTTGGGTACTATTTCAAGACGACATGAGATGCCACTAAGTAACATTTTGGAGGTGGAAATTTTTTATGTATGAGGTATTGACTTTATGGACCCCTTCCCACCATCAAGTGGAAACCAATATATTCTTGTGGCTGTGGAAAATATTAGCAAATGGGTTGAGACGGTCGTTCTTCCTTCCAATGACTCAAGGGTGGTGATAAAATTCATCAAGAAGCACATCTTCACTCGCTTTGGCACGCCAAGGGCAATCATAAGTGATGGAGGTAAGCATTTCATTAACCATCTTGTTAAGAATCTTCTTGCTAAGTATGGTATTTGTCATAAGGTTGCGACAGCTTACCATCCTCAAACAAGTGGCCAAGTGGAAGTGTCGAATAGAGAGGTAAAACAAATTTTTTGTAGAAAACTGTGAATGCACAGAGAAAATATTAGGCTGAGAAGTTGGATGATGCGTTGTGGGCATATCGAACTGCGTACGAGACACCCATAGGGACTTCTCTCTATCACATAGTATTTGGAAAAACATGTCACCTTTCGGCGGAATTAGAGCATCAAGCTTATTGGGCGATTAAGAAGTTGAACTTGGACCCCGAGTTAGCCGGTAAAAAGAGAGTAAACCAATTGCATGAACTTGAAGAGTTTAGGCTCCACGCGTATGAGAATGCCAAACTATACAAAGAAAAGACGAAGAGGTGGCATGACAATCACATAGTGGCTTGCACTTTCAATTCGGGAGACAAGGTATTACTCTTTAACTCTAGACTAAAGTTATTCCCCGAAAAACTCAAGTCAAAGTGGAATGGTCCGTTCAAAGTGATTAGAATGACACAACACGGGGCAGTTGAACTTCAAGGTGAGACTGGCCCTACGTTCTTGGTCAATGGGCAAAGAGTGAAGCACTATTTCGGTGAAGATTTGGATCGTGATCAGGAGGTTCTTGAACTAAATGATGAATGATCCAAGCTGCGTCGTGCCACGATGTTAAATCAAGCGCTACATGGGAGGCAACCCATGAACAATGTGTAATAGAAGGGAGTTGTGTTTGAAGTTTTGATTTTTTAGCATAGTTTTAATTTGTAGAATCTAGGATGTTCTTTTAGTTCTTAGTTTTAGTTAAAATTGTATTTTTAATTCTTTGTAACTAAGCGTGTAATAGCAAAAAAAAAAAAAAAACTGGAACCAGGCGCACTGGCTGGCGCGCCATGCCTGGCGTCAAACGTCAGAGCACCATCTCAGGCGCGTCGCCCCTTCCATCACCCCATTGCCCAGTAATTTTTTTTTACGGGTTTTCACCCGGTTCACACCCGACCCACTCCCCTTAAAACCCCCAAATCTCACATTCTCCCCCTATTACACTACATCCTAACCGACCCAACCCCTAAAATCCCTCAAACCCTCCTCCATCCTCCTTCCCTAACTCCTCTCATTCCTTTCCACTCCCATTTTCCCCATTAAATCAACCACCAAAACTCTTCTTCTTCCCCTCTACCACCTATAAACTCTCCACTTCCCCACTCCTCCACTACTTACTTTCAAATTTTGTCACTTCCCTTCCCCTTCTAAACCATCATCCCTCCACCATTTTTTTCTTTTTCTCCATTCTCCACTTTCCTCAGTGTTCATACCCGAACCCCCCACCCCCCTAATTTTTCTTTTTTTCCATTTCTTAACAGGTTGAAATTGCTCCAAAGGCAAAAAATATGGCGGGTTCAAAGCGGAGTAGAAAAGGGGAAGCCTCCGGGTCTTCTGGCAGTAAGGAACCAGTACAAAAATTTGGCAAAAAGGCTGTGGAATGGTATGGGTGGGAATGGCTCGATTGCCAGCAAGAAGCTAAGTATATGGGTGACGAATTTGTGAATGAGATAAGGTTACAGTCACAATTTCCTGATATATATCGGGTTGTTCATGAGTTGGGTTTGCGGTTTATATTTGCTAATCCGGGAGACTGCAATTTGACGTTAGTGAGAGAATTTTATGCTAATTGGCTAATTGAAACAAAATATAAGATTGTGCCTGTTAGGGGGAAATTCTGAATGAGCTGTTAGGTACCCCAAATTATGACCCTGATGTGCTTAATAACTTGAAAGATAAACCTCCTTATAGGGATATTCGACATAATTTGTGTGGGGTTGATTCGACTGCTAGGTGGGACCGGAGTAAGGATACATGGAGGCATAATACCCTACATTTTGCTAACTTTAATCAAGTTGCTCGGGTTTGGCTGAAGATAGTATGTAGTGTGCTGTTGCCTGCTAAACATTTGACTGATGTGACAAGGGATAGGGTGGTATTAGTCTATATGCTGATAAAGGGAATGCCTATTAATGTTGGGGAAATCCTGAGGCAAAATATGATGAAATTTAGAAACAATTTGAGGTGGCGATTCTGTTACGGAGGGTTGATCACCCATTTTCTGAGGGCTGAAGGTATTGAAGAGGAAACACTGGACATGACCGTTGCTTATCACTCGGATCTGACGGGTAAATTAGTTGATGTAACCTGCACAAATGCACTAGACACGTCCCATGGACCTGTCTTGTCTGCTCCAGAACAGCAAGCCCGTGATGACAGTGTCATGGCTAGAATGTTTGGGATGTCGGAATTGCAGCTGCGGATAGGTGGTCGTCCAGTTACAGATGCGGAAATGGAAACCTTGGCGGAGCGCTACCCCTTGACTGAGAGTGCAACTTTCTAATGCCGGACTGGTCCCGCATTTTTAGAGCCTGTGGATGATGATGAGGCTACTGCTGACGAAGCAATGGGTGATGATGAGGAGGATGATGCTGTGGATGAGGAGGCGAATGCCTTGATGGTGTTTGATCACGATGACGGTGAGGCCTAGAGGCCTGAGGGAGTATTTGTAACTCTATACTTTGCTTTCCTTGTGCACTGCGGACAGTGCTTATTTTTAAAGTGTGGGGTGGGGTAATATGTCTCTGTTGTATATAGCTGTTTACTGCTTTATCGAGTCTAGTAGTAGCTTTTAGTTAAATATTTTTACTTTTTATTTTGGGTTCCTCAGCGTTTATTTTTGGTACTTTTACTGAGGATAGTCCCTTTGAACCAAATAGGACTAGTTATTGCTTTATCGAGTCTTAGAGTCATCATAGGAATGACAGTTCCCAATGATGGATGGATGACGACCTTCTTAAGGGAAAATTAGTCAAAGAGAATAGTAGGATTAAGAAAACAACCTTGACCTTTTGAAACTATGTCCAAAAAGATTAGTCAAACGTCATGGGTAGTCATATTTGGAAGAATGCAATAAATTGTTGACCTTGTAACGAGCATATGTTCTTAGTTTTGACTCAAAATAAAACTATATGGGCTTAATTGTGTAATGATACCGTAATGCAAGTTGTAGAAGCATGTTGGTTGATATATCCTTATATGTGTCATAATGCCATGTGTGGTGAGAATTGATTGGTTCTTTCTTAAACTTGATATCTAGAACTTGCCTTGTGTGTGTTGAATTAGTAGTTTGTATGACTTAAGGAATGTGATTGAGGCGCTTCTTTGAAATAGCCAATTCTTACCTCTACTTGTATGCCTACCATGGAAATCATCCCTAGTAAAGCCCCATTGAGCCTTTAGCCTTGTTTATTGATAAACCACATAATAAGCCGAAACCTGTTGTTTGAGACCAAGTCTTTTTGATCCTATGAAAATTCCTTAATGCACTATTTTGAGAAGAGGGTGGAAAATGTTGGTTGATATAGCTAAGGGTGAATTACTACATTTTGGGAAAAAGAAAATTTTGTATTGGCCCTTGTCCTTAGTGACAATGTCTACCTTGACTAAAATTGAGGGTGGCTAATTTAGAATTATGCTCGAAACATTGGCCCTGATCCTATCAAGGATAATATGTACCTTACTCGGTTGTTAAAAATCTATAGTTTGGGTGGCTAGTGCAAAAGCATATATATATGTCAAAAAAAAAAAGGAAGAAAGAAATAAAGGGCAAATATGGAGCAACAAAAAGGGTAAATGGTCATTAAGTATGTACTAGGAGGAAAGAAGAGCTATAATAAAATTGTTGGCTATATAATGACATGTGCATTAGGGAGGTGTAGTCACTAAAATGATTTTTAAAATATTCCCTCCCTTACCTTAAGCCGACATTACAACCAAATGAAAGTCCTCTTGATTCCTTGAGAAATATAATGCGAAAGTAAGAATACACTATGGTCAAGCTTATGGTATGTTGAGGAAAGTAAGAATTTCTTTTGTGAGAGTGAGTGTTTGTTCAAAAGATAGGCCTTATTGATTTTTGAAATTGCTTGAGTTAAAGGCTTTACTAAACATAAAAAAGTGAGGGCATTCATGGCATGTGTAGGATTATCTAATTGATGTGTGGTCTGAGTTTACATTAGCCCGAAAAAAATAACAAAAGAGTCATTCTTTGAGCATGAGTGTACTTGGTATAAATGTTGTGAATTGTTGCATCCAATGTGAACTACAAGATCATGATTAAATATGTTTGGTTGGTTTTGAGGTGGGTTGATAAAACCAAGTATTGTGAAAAAGAGTCCATAGTTTAAAGATTGTTTGAGGACAAACAAAACTCTAAGTGTGGGGTGGTGATCTTAGGCATATTTATATACCTAAGTAGTCGAAATTGGCCCACAAAGTGATGATGTTTGATGACGATCTTGATTTATTAGCTTGAATTTTAGTTTAACTTGTGATGATTGCATACTTACACACGTGATTAGTTGTTTCAGGAAATCTTGATGGAATATGAATTGGGAAGATGGAAGGAGCAAGGAGATGCATGAAAATGGCTAAGGCAAAAACCACCAGTGGTTGGCGCACTGGTTGGCGCGGCGTGCCACTGGTGGTACTTCAGAGAGCCTGTTGAGGCGTACTAAGAGGCGCGACGCGCCATAAGGGAAACTTCAGAGGCGCTGCCCAGTCGCTCTGCTTGGCGCGGCGCGCCAGGAGCTAAACGAGGGAAGAAACCTTGAGGCGCGATAAGGGGCGCGACACGCCACCTGTTCTCCGACTTTTCCAAGTTTTTAACATTAGATAGGATTCCTAATTTGAGTGGGATTGGTTCCCAACTTTTCCTACTAGTATAAATAGATCCTTAGGGCTCCATAAAAGGGTTCAGCTTTTGATTTAGTGTGCAAGGGCAAGAATTCAAGTTGCAATAGGTTTTAATCCTTTAAATCTTCTATTTTCCGGAAATTGGATGAACTATAGTATTTTCTTGTTTTCTAATAGCATGAGTAGCTAAATGCCCTAATTCTGGGGCTGTAGCTATGAATTATGTGCTGAGTGTTTGACGCTTTATGAATTGATTTTCGGTTGTCAATCCAAATTACTTCGATATTCTTGTTTTACTATTTTATGCTTGCGCACCATAAAATAAATCTAGTGTCTAATATTAAAATCAAACGAGGAGGGATTAGATAGACCAGAGAATATAGAGAGCTCGGTCCACCCATTAAATTGAGGTGATTAGTGTTCAGGAGTGACGCCCAGACGAACACATTGCTTGGTTACGAAATAGGATGAAATATACATGCTCGCCAGTTAGTTTATTTATCCCCGCTCAACAATGTAGTTAGATGGCTAACTGGGGTAGGCGGTGAGAGGCGAACCACCCGGACCATACTATCAACCCTATAAACCAGTAATTTGACAACTAAAGTGAATTTTAAGCCGATGATATGATGCATGATATTCAATGTATGCTGCAGCCCTGGAATTGTTTTTAAACTTGATTGAACCATATTATATTAAAGTTGTTCACAATTAGTTACTTTCATTTAGTGCATAATTATTAGTAGATACTTAACTAAATCAACAACTTTTAAAAAGGTTACTTGAGTACTTTTAGTTGTAGAACTGAGTGAATATAAGTTGATCATAAGTCCTTTGGGAACGATAACTCGTTTCTTGAATAATCTATACTACCTGTGCGATCACGTACACTTGTGTGTATTTTGGGAGTAACATTGGTCAAGTTTTGACGCAGCCACATATTCCTTGACTCTTTTGGGCTTTTGTTGGATCAAGGAGCGGATTTGCATTCAAGGATTACACGACTTTTTTACAAAGGCAGAATATGGGTTTAACAACGGTAGATATGTGGACGATATTTTATTTTCTGGGGTAGCACATCTACTTCATAAAGGTAGTCGTATTTACATGATAACGTTTTACTCAGAGTAGGAGACATGTTTACCTTTGTTAAGGATTTATATGAACTAGACGCAAACGGGAAAAAGACTCTGACGTAGACATATTTTTGTAGTTTTAGGATAATAAAGACTCAGACATATATTTGTTCAAAAATCTAAGAAAAGACACAAAATATTTGTTCTAAGATCTAAGGAAAATACACTACAATTAATATGTACAGAAAAGACTATGGACGAACTTTGAGACTACGAACGCTTAAAAGACTATGACAAAATATACAAGGTACTCTAATACATAAAGAGAGTATAAACAAAGTTTATGACTACACACAATTTTATGGCTAATGACTCTAAATAAAAGTAAAAGAATGAATAAATAAAAGTTGGCGGTAGCAACACGAGAAATAGACCCTATGGGAAACCTTGCTCCTCCTTCCGAAGAGGACGGTCTGACTCTGATACCAAATAAGGAAGTAGATAGGCCGAGGGCACGAGTAACACAACCATTTTGTTCGAGAGTGTAGGGACATGAGGATCTTTGCGTAATCCCATTATCATGTAAATATTGAGTCAAGGCTTGAAACTCACCTCTCAAATCAGCTTGAAAAGAAATAATAGATCATCCAAAATACTTTTCAACAACAGTACGAAATTGGATAAATATAGAAAGAACATAACTTGAAGTGAAGAATTTAGATCCAAGTGTATTTACTAAAATGATAAAAAAAAAAGATATAATATTGATAACCATCATTAGAAACAACTAGAGCAAGGCCCAAACATCTGAACAAATTAAATCAAGAGGCCAGATTCCTTAAAAGTAGACTCGCTAAACGGGACTTTATGACTCTTACTAACAGCACATGCAGTGCATAAACTAGATGATTTACTAGACGTGAAAACAACAGCTAGTAACGCTTGACGAACTATAGGATAAGATGCATGCACCAGACGAGCATGTCAAACACCAAGAGAAGCAGCAAAGGAAGCTGGTGAGGGTAATGTCATCACCGAAAGAGAATAGAGTCCATCAGTGCTCGGGCCAGTGTGTAGTATTCCCTTCGTTTCCAAGTCCTTAATAAAAAAATGGTCAGGAAAAAATTCAACAGAAACATTATTAGTCTTGGCAAAAGAACTAATAGAGACCAAATTCTGAGTAACGGTAGGAACATGTAGAATATTATCAAGTTTAATTTTTTTATCAGAGGCACTTATGAAACTTTTATCTATGTGAGATATGGATAATTTAGAATCATTACCTAGAGTGACTTCTTCAGGACCTTGATATTCAGAATGAATAGCAAGATTATCAAGATTATGGGTAAGATGATGCATGGTACCACTATCCATCAACCAATTCTGTGTAGCTGAGCTTTGGGTGCTGGCCAAATGTGAGGCAGGGCGACTGGATATTATGGTTCCATTAAGAGTTTTTGGTGAGGGACTCGTGTAATGTGCCATTTACCTTCACAGTTGTGACAAACAATTGGTGATATGTCTAAAGGTATTGGATTAGAGGGCAGGTAGAAAGCATGATTTTGAGTCGACCAAGAGAATCCTTGATTTTGAGAGATTCATTGATTATGAGAGAATCATTGATTCTGATAGCGTCCACGACCTCGATTACCTCTTCCTCCTCTCCTACGACCACAATGCATAGTGAATGAACTCTGGGTAAACTGTGTCGTGGGTGCAATAACAGTAAGAGCTTCATCTCATTTTAATTGTCTTTCTTCATTCAACAACATAGCGTCAAAAGAAATCTCCTCTTGTTGTGATTCAAGTGACCTTGTGAAAGGACAATAAGTTGGTCCTAATATAACAAGAACAAATTCGACCAAATCATCATTGGAAATTGGGTGATGCAAGGTAGCCAACCTGTCTTAAATTCTCTTCGCCTTTATTATATATGGCTCAATACTTGCATTCTCTCTCTATAAATTATGCAACTAAGATTTTAACTCATGAATTTGTGTCTTTGAACCGAAAGCATAAGCAGTTACAAGTTTAGTCCATGCTTTTCGAGCAGTTTCAACACCAACTAAATGAGGTAATATACCTTCAGAGACTTAAGAAACAATCCAACTTAGGACAAGTTGATCTTCTCTCACCCAAGAATTATAAGCATGATTGGGTTCATTATTATCCAGAAGTCGTTCTAGAATCACCTCATCACCTTCAATATGATAATCGAGATCACAACCCCTAACCATAGGGAGAAATTGTGTCTTCCACAACAAAAAAAATTGGAGGATGTAAGTTTAACATGCATTTGATGGGCAAGGTTGTGAGAAGGAAAAGCACTAACAAAATAATTATGTGTAGTGGATGATGTTCCAGACATAGTAGAAGTAGAGTCGCCTGCCATTGCTCTTGAAATTGAATTTTGCGTGTTTTTTTTGTTGGTTGTTTAAACCTCTTAGGGCTCTGACACCATGTAGAAGCTTTTCAATATATTATATGTGATGTACATGAGTGGATATATATAGAGTCTAACTTAAGAGTCCTATAGTTACACAAGTACAATAACAAACCAACACAAACTAGGAGATAAGAGACTAATCCTAGTTGGACTACAAACGCTGCCTCATCTATCTTACTTCTCAAACTAATGAAAGGTAATTTAAGTATGAAACTCCCACTTCTACTAATATAGATTTGAAATTTCAAAAAAGAAAGATATAATTTAAATATGTTTTTTATACTTTGCTACTTAAAAAGAAGGTGAAAACTTTTTGTGGCAAAACTGTGGTTACCTAATGTCACCGTGCAGTTGGCACTAAAAATATCCAATGACATGTCTCAACAATTTAGATAAAATAGCAATCGTAGTTGGTAATTTACACATATATGTAGCACGGGAATCTAGATGTAGCCTAGAGGTTCATTTGAATCTCATGCGTCAAAAAATTACACTATATACAAAGTTAAATTCTGATTTTATGAGTATATATATATTAAAATGAACCCCTGAAAACAAATGAGAAGCTTATCTCAATGAATAAGGGGTTCAATGATTGGTCTTATGATGATGGGTTTTCGAATCCTTGGCTCAATTTTGTGCTTGGATCTTCTTCTCCTTTTTCATTATTTTTCTCTTTTATGTCATTTCTTCTTTCTAATTTGTCTTTGTTTAAATTTATTAGACACATTATTAATTTATTTTTAATTCTTCTTATATCTATTATTCATTTTATTTAAACCTAGTTCTTTTTTCATGTACTAACTTAAATAAACTATTAAAATGTGATGAATTATAGATTAAACTTGAATTTGAGATAGAAATATATATTTTTTCTAAGAAAATAAAGGTAAGTAGATGTAATTGAATGAAGAAACTGAAAAATTATCAATATCCTTTTAAAATTATCAATTTAATAGAGTTCATGAAATTTCTTTTCCTATTTTTTCAATTTTATTTAAGAGGCGATAAGGCACAAGTACCCCCATAGACTATGACCGAAATTCCAAAATCACATCTTAACTAAATTAAGGTCCTATTATTTTTCGAACTCATTTTTTTAATATAATTTTGTACATCTTTTGTCTTTCGAGGCACACTCCGTGACTCCACGTAGTTGAGGTCGTGGAAGATGTTTGGATTCCACGTAAGTCAAAAAGCCAAGGTGTAAATTACAAAAAAAAAGGGTTCGGGGGGTAATAACACCTTAGTTTAGTTATGGTGTGTCTCTGCAATTTCGATCATAACAGCCTTATCCCATTTTAAAGAGATGGAAACTAAACCTATTTGATTTATTCGTCATTTATCTTTTTTTACAAATGATGATTAACCTAGTAGATTGAACTATATGGACTTTAAAAAATTAATGATGTCATTTATTTATCTTCTGAATATGCATTATAATTTTAGTAACTCTACTCTTACACAATTTTAGAGAATCTTGACACTTTCATAGTAACATATGTTTGAATGGATACAAATTTAAAAAATTTAAAATGAAAAATAAATTTGAACATTACAAAATAAAAGTATAAAAAGCACAAGAAATTTTAAGTATGCTCGATGGAGCAGGGAAAAAAGTAGGAAGAAGTGCTTAATGCGGTATGATAAGACATGTTAAATTTAGCGGGTTAAGGTAAATATTTTTTCTCCCTCCTCTCGCTCCGTTTTTCTTCCTTTAATTTTCACATATTTTAGGAGTTAACTTTCGTAACACAGTCAATCCACTAGAAGAAATTTTATCAACATATTTTTGTTCTCGATATCTCTGATAAGTTTGCATTTACTTTTATCAACCAAGGAAATACCTATGATTGCTTGTACAAAGAGCATGCTGAAGGACTACTACGTTCACCGCACACTTGCATAATCACCTAATGTTTTCTTTATACTTCAAAACCCTGTATGAAATTATAATACACTACAAATGATATAAATTACGAAAAATAATAAAATCATATTCATTCAAAATACCCAAAAAGTTATAATATGCTTCCGTAAATGCAAAATATTCAAATCCAAATGATTAATTAAGTTTTACATGATTTTAAAAATTATTATATGTTTCAAGATGTCCGATGGCAAAAAGAAATTTAGAACATATCTATCAACAATCTCGAAATCTTTTGAACTAATTAGGTAAGACCACATTCATTGCTTTCTTCTTCCCTTTCTTCATTTCAACATTTAAAAAAGAAGGTATACAATATCATAAATTGTGTTCATAACCATTTAAAAGTCATTTAATAGGCAATTGTGTATTCAGTATTGGGAAGATTCTTCACATGGGTCACAATGAAACAAGCACATTCAAATAATTGGTAACACTCCAATAAATTAAAACACACAAAATCAACAACTAAAGACATTAATGATCTAGTTCTATTGGTTATATCACTCTTAATTTCGAATTGCAAAGAAAAAGGAAATCAGATTCAGAGTGAGAAGAGAAGTCAACAACTAGCTCTAGCTAAAACCCACAAATCTCCTTTATTGAACAGTAAATTACGGGGAAAATTAAGCAAATACCCCATAAAAATAAAATAATTATAAATATATATCCCAGACGTTTATACCCCACTAAATAATTATACTACATAAGGCCCAATTAATTTCAGTTAAATGATACTAAATCAATATACATACATATATATATATATATATATATATATATTATTTGCATTATTAAGGTTTCTTGTTCAGAAATTACTCATTAGTCAATGATACTGTAAGAGTATATATACTTAAAGCGACACCATCCGTCGTTTTTTAGCAGTTTTTGTAGTAGTAGTGGGTTGGAGATGGTTTACACAAAAATAGTGTTGATACTAGTTTAGTGTAATCGTTGGAGATATCGTTAATCAAATGTAATTTCATAAAATGAGAATGCATTAAAAAATGAACTCAGTGACCAATACAAAAAATCATAATTAAGTTAATATATATCACATAAAGATACACTATTTTCAGTGCAAACAACTAATCATATTCTATTTTAATTAATAAGTTTCATTGTTTTTTGAAAAAATCTACATATTAGTAATATATAACTACCTGTTTTTGGAGCAATGATTTTAAATTATTTTTAAAAAAAACAGTAAAAATTCCAGAATTATTTTGTAATCACATGCAACACTATTTTGCAAAATATAGTGTCATATTACAAATTTATTCTTTTAAAAAAAATGATATTTCAAAAATATTTGTGGCGACGACATGCTTTTTTTCTTGTAAATAAAGATTTATAATCTTTATTAATTTTTAACAAACTTAAAATTCGAGAATTATTTTTGTGATAACTTGTGGCATTATTTTGCAAATTATAAATATGTAATATTATAAATGTTTTCTTTTAAAAAAAAATATACGATTAAGATAATGGGATATTTAGGTAAGTTGGTGAGAAATTTTAGAAATGATTTAGGTTAGTTTAATATTTTTTTTCCATTTTATCTATTCTTTTTAATTTTACCTACATATTTTTCACTATCCCTTTATTAATATTTTATTCTTCTTTTACTTCTTTCCGTAATTTTTTTTAAAAAAAATTTGTCATGGCATTTTTAAAATTTTATTGTCTGATACAAATAATTAATCTTAAATTTTATTATGTCTTTTTCTTTGTTTTGGTCTTCTTCTAAAAACGGTATAGTGACTTGATATTAGGCTGTTATTTAGGAGGAAACAATCATTTTTTCTCTAAATTAATCATTATACTAAATATAATAATATTATTACTTATTGTTGTCATTTCTATTTTTATTCTCAATAAATCATGGCCCGGTAGGGTCATTTGAATTAAAATATATATATATATATATATATATATATATTATTACTTAATGTGAAGTGAATATATATATATATATATATATATATACTAGTAAAGGCAGCTCGGGAGTTGCCCAGGCCCAACATGAGCGTCAGTGGTGCAAATATGTACAACCATCAGAATGTTTCTCTGCAACTAAGAGAGAAAAGCAGCTTGAAGAGTGATAAAGGCCTCCTTTTTTACCATATTTACATCTGATACGCTAAAAAATAAAAGAATATTACAATGTTGTTCGGTGGAAAGAAGTGGTGTAAGATTCAGACTCATGAAGAGCTCATGGATTGTCGGAGGATAGCTTCAGAATATAGAGAAATACTCGTCTTATAAGGGACATAATTGTTATGCCAAGCGACCACATTAAACGGAGAGAAGTCCTACTTCGCAATAAAGAGTTCAACACCATAGTTTTGTACAGTAGTGTAACCAACAAGAAATTCCCTCGGAGCAGCTAGACCGTTTACGCCTTAATGCACATATATCATCAACTGTTTCAATAGCAAGTAGTTTTGCACTAAAATTTTCTCATAAATATTCCTCTTCCCTAGAGATTTTGACAATCATTTTTTAATTTAGGAAATACTTCATTTTTTTTATTAATGAATTTACACAACCAAGTTTAAATAAGTCAAGCTAAAGCCTTGAGATACCTGTTAAAATACAAGGAAATAAAATTTACTTTTGCAAAATACCTTGTTCAACGTAGAGAAAATATTTTAATAAATATTACTAAATGATAATTCTGATTATGCATTTTTCATTAAGATTTTCTCTTCAAAAACACTTACTTCATGATTTATGCAATATATTTTTTTAATTGTGTATGAACAACATTAGTTAGTCAATTGTAAACTGAAAAATCAAATATCTAATTAATGAGAAATGGGTGAAAGTCTAACAAGTAAAATTATTATTTTTAAATGAAAACTAATTTGTTTTTTCCAACCCAAAACAAAAAAAGGGGAAAAAGTTAATACTAATATTAATTCCTCATAGTCCACCTACCAAGGGACTTTGAATTAAGGGTGACAAAAAGGTGTCAAAATAAAATGGCGGTGACATAAGTCTTAATTATCGAGTGTAGGTGACAATTATGTAATTAAGAATTAAGAATTGTGGAGTTGCCCTCAAGTTTATAAGTTGGCAGTTTGGTTCATTGTATTAAATGAGGGATAAAAGGATAAACGACAAAAACCTAATTCAACCAATTTTGGTGGGAACCAAAACTGGAGGGAAGCCAGCGAGTGGAACCAAAAGGGGAAATAAAAGTTTTTTTTCCCCCGCCTCCTGCCATATTCCTCCTCCTCTTCTTCTTCTTCCGCTTCTACT
Source organism: Solanum acaule (assembly GCA_036250505.1). Lineage (NCBI taxonomy): Eukaryota > Viridiplantae > Streptophyta > Magnoliopsida > Solanales > Solanaceae > Solanum > Solanum acaule. The sequence goes on from JAJOOR010003067.1 coordinate 49,348, forward strand.
TCATTTGTGCTTGCTTGCCTTTCTTCCCGTTCTCTTCATCATCTTCTTCTTGTTGTTTGTACATTGTTGGTCTTGGCTGCTAGTCCCTGTGCTTCTTCTTCTTCTTGAATCAGATTTAACTAATCTAATCAGTGGATCAGATTTTGTTCCGTATCAATTGGAATTACTTTATAAGTGATTGTGTTCACAAACCATTGTTTCGTAAGTAAGATTAATAGTTCTTTGAATCATTCATCATCTACTGGGTATACCCTATAATTGTTTCAATAATTTGCATTCGTGTTTTCAATTGATGGCTATATATGTTGCAACAGTAGACTATTGGAACAAATTATAGTCTTATGTTGCAACAGAAAGGTTATTTCAATCACAACAGAATAGACATATGTTGCAACTTATAACTTACACATGTTGCAACATATGATTTATGTGCCGCAACATATGACTTACATGTCGCAACATAATAGCCATATGTTGAACCATGTGACTTACATGTCGCAACAGAATAGTCATATGTTACAATATATAACTTACACATGTTGCAACATGTGATTTATTTGTTAAAATAGAATAGGTATATGTAGCAACATATGACTTACATGTCGCTACTGAATAGTCATATATTGCAACATATTACTTACATACTTTGTTACAACATGTGATTTATGTGTCGCAACAGAATAGTTATATGTAGCAACATATGACTTACATGTCGCAACAGAATAGCCATATGTTGCAACATATAACTTACACATATTGCAACATGTGATTTATTTACCACAACAGAACAGTTATATGTAGCAACATATGATTTACATGTCGCAATAGAATAATCATATATTGTAACATATGACTTACACATTTCTTCATTAGTACTAATTGTTCTTTTAGTTAATTTCTTCAGGTACAATAAATGGAGGGATTATTTGTAGGGATTGATTGTCATGATGAATGGATCGAGAAGAAAAAATGATATATTTTGCATTGGAAGGATGGTAAGAAAGGGGGAGGGTCGGTAGAGATGACTGTCGAAAGAAATATTTTGTATGATGATTTTGTGAATTTAGTCATCCAAAGTTGTGGACTCAATTGTCAACCGAAAGATGTTGTCATGACATTCCCAGTTTTTTTCATAATGAGAAGGTCTTACCTTTCAAAATAACTGATCAGCCTAGTTTGCTTGTTTATTTTGGAGGAGCAGTGAGGCCCATATAAAGAGTCTACGTGGCTGCAAATCCTATCGAGGAGGATTATAAGCTAGAAGAAGACCAACAAGATATGTTAAATGATGAATTTGATGTTGTGGACATGAATAATCACGATGATGAAATTGGAAAAGATGAAGTGCCGGACTTTGAGAGCAACAATCCTCCTACACCTATTATTGGCAGCAACAATCCAGCTTCCTCTCAATCATCGCGTGTGAATAATGTTTGAGATGATGAAATCGTTTTTTATAAGGGAATGACATTCAAGAACAAGGAAGAACTAGCAAGTTCATTGAAAATAGCTTGCTTGAAAAAAGATTTTAGACTGAAAAAGGTGATCAATTCTCGTAATGTGTTTTCTTTTAAATGTTCATATTCGAAGTGCAATTGGTGACTGAGGGCTGTGAAATTTACAAGTAGCGACAGGTTAGTCATTAGAATCTATGAAAAGTACCATACATGTGGTTCAGAGCATCTTACGAGCCATAATCTGCATGCCACGACAAAATTCATAGGTAAGTACTTTGAAAATAGATTTCCCAATGGTAAAGGATCATCCACAAGAGACATGTCAAATCAACTCCGCACAAAATTGGGTTGTAAGGTAAGCTATTGAAAGATTTATGAGGGCATGGAGCATGCTAAGTCTTCGATTAGGGGGACACATATGTTGTGGACAAGGAGTGTGATGCCTCATATGAGTATTTTTTTCAAAATATGAGAAGCTTTGTAGATGATACTGATGATTTGTGCATTATTTCTGATAAGCATCCAAGTATTCGAAAGATGGTTTCGACTATCTACCGTGCATCTCATTATGGTTGTTGCATGAGACACCTTAGGGAAAATATTTGAAATAACTTTCACAATTCAAAGGTAGTGTCCCATTTTTATAAAGCAGCAAAGGCGTACGATAGATGTGAGTTCAATGACCATTGCAATCAAATAAGAGATTTGGTACCAAAGGTGGCTGAAACTCTTGAATGTATTGGATTCCACACATGGAGTAGGGCATTTTGCCCGGGAAATAGGTACATTATTGTCTATACTATTTCGTTTAAGTTTATTGTAATTTTATGTGTTTTGATTGATTTTTATTTTTTGTTGTGTAGATATAACATTATGACGTCAAACATCGCGGAGTCGGTGAATGCTATGTTTGATGTTGAAAGAGAATTTCCCGTTGTCACTCTATTTAATGAAATAAATAGGAGATTTGCACTTTTATTTCACCAGAGGCGTATGAAGCTGGTGAACTTTGCAAATAGATTTGTTCCTTCAATTGAAAAAGACATATCAAAGTATGTCAACGCGGGCAATAAGTTGTTGGCTCATCAAATAGCTAACTACAAGATCAGTGTCACTGGTCATGGTGATGTTGCTACGGTGGATCTACAAAGAAAACTTGTACTTGCAGAATTTTTTACTTGGACAAAATACCTTGTCCACATGCCATGGCAGCGCTTCGATCCCAATATGGTGTCGATTTTGGAAATAAGATTTATAAGTACTCTTCTCCATACCTTGCCCACATGCCATGGCACCACACGCAGCTTTGGTGTTATTTTTTACCATGGGTTTCAATCGACCTTCAAATTCCCATGGTTCATTGAGGAACTTATCTGGCAAATGCTTCATTATTCCACTTTGCTTCAACAATCTTGGCAGCAACTCAAACACAGATTGTATGAATGTCAAAAACTTGACACGTTCCATACACATCAGGTTGCATTCATAAACATTCATGCGACCCTCGTGCAAGGGGATCTCAAGAGTCACAAAATGAGTTTTGTTCATTTTCATGACTGTCAGAATCCTTTTTGCACCAATCCAATCCATGCATCCAGGATATGGTCTAATGTCCCTGACTTAATCGATCATATCATCATTCCATACAAACTCATTAATTAAATGTGTAAAGCTTCTGCCACCAACTGTTGTTGCCTCCTCGCTAATATTGTCATACCTTTGTTTGAAGTTGGTATACAATTGAGATCCATGATTATATCTGTGGAATCATAGTACTCAGGGTATCTCAAATGCCTCTCCCGCATGAGGCTAAGAATTTCATCAATATACTGAAATAAAAAATAATATTAAAGAGTATAGAAGAGTAATGATTGAAAAGATAAAACAAACAAACATTATAGATTGAAGGTTAGTAGAGAAAAATTACCCAGTCTTCCCACCAAATATTCATGCTTGTCATTGTCCTGAAATCATCACCACTAAAATAACGCATGCCGTATTGTACACACAAATCCTTTACTCTCATCAGTTCCAATAGTCTGTTCTTTTGAGCTATAGGCACACGCTTATAAAAATTCACATGCTTGAGCTCCAACAGCTTCTCTCCTACGGCCATTGGCAATTCTCTAAATATTTTCTTCTTCAAACTTTGTATTGCCTTGATAAAGGATTTTTTTTCTCCTTTTGGCCTGTGGATTATATGTATTCCGAACATTCTTTGATGGAATGACCTTGACCCCGCCTCTTGTTTTTAAATTCATTCACAACCTGACTCAATGTTTGAAGATACATGATGAAATCTTCATCATGTTTCTTGCACTTCTCACATAGAAAGCTAGAGCATCGACTACAAGAGGTAGCCCCAACACTTTGTCCACCAACACCAACCCTTGCAGCCGCATCAACCATATCATCCTCGTTAAAATCAACTAACTGGTGATCATCAAGCCTTGATCTTTTGATGGTTGTTGCTCAAAAAAATTATCTTTCAACTATATTCACTACAGGATCAAATAAGGTTTCAACCAACCCTAGAGTAATCAGATATGGCATTTGCAATTTCTTTTCTATTGGGACAAGTCATGAATGCACAATCTAAAATTATAACAATGAGTCATCCGTAGAAATATTTGGGTCAGATGTTATAACAGATGTGTCATATGTTGCTACAGATGGGTGATATGTTGTAACATATGGGCATCTGTAGCAATATTTGTGTCACATGTTGCAACAGATGGATCATCTATAGCAATATATGAGTCATCTATAACAATATATTTTGTGTCACATGTTGCAACAGATGGATCTTCTGTAGCAACATATAAGTCATCTATAGCAATATTTGGGTCACATGTTGCTACAGATGAGTGACATGTTGCAACATATGGGTGTAATATAACAACTTACTGCATTATGAGGAGGGTTAAAAAGATCTGGAAGATTTTGGACATTTTTTGCTCTCAACCATCTCAATATCCTTGGAGATGAAATCTCTTCTTCTGTAGTTACTTTAACTTGATGCCTCAAATGAGGAATGACTTCAAATGCCCAAGCCTATAAAAAGGAAAACATGTCCAAAATAAAATGTTGAATTATTCAATAAAATATAAAAATATTAAGAAAATCTATGTTTACCATGAAAGCCCATGGAAATTCAATTAAGTTATTGGTCTTTGGAGATAAAAGAGCCAACAAGTATTTGACAGTTAACTCGTAGCTGTCATGACCCCAAGGATAGCTGTTGAAAGCCTCAATATCCTCAGATAACTTCACCAATTTAAGAGGTATGTTGGTGTTGACATCTTTGGCCAAAAGTAGATTATGTACAAATCAAAGTAAGCACAATGACTCCTTGTTCTTCTTTGATGTATCCTTGTCATTCAACAAATATATCAATTGGAGATTTTTGAAGCTTGGGCCAACAAGGGACACCAAGTCCTGCTCTTCAGTTGACTGCTCCTTACTTGTTTGTGCTTATCCTTTCTTTCGTCTCCGTGGTTGTTTTTTGATTGTGAATTCAGGGATTTTCTCAAAAAGAGAATGTCATTTTAACCCTGTAACTATGACAAATTCTCTTTTGCCAAAGAAGAGTGGCATGCCACAACAATTAATCAACACATCATCCTTCTTTTCATTATTCTCAAAAAATGAACCTTCTTTTCAGAAGTTCATAAACCATAGTCATTTGAAAACTTGCATTATTTTTTTCTGGAAAATCAACATATTGACCAAAAGAACTATTCCTTAAAAAATCTTCCAAATTATTCTATTGGAGTATGGTCCTAAAGGAGTCGAAAGATTTTCCCATGGCTGACCTTATAATGCTATCACCAATAGCATTAGGCTGGAAATGGACAGGAGAAGTGTGTGCATTGATAGTTTTGATCCCATCATCCTCAACTTCATATTTTTTTCTTCTTCTTCCTCAACTTCATTTATTTTTTCTTCTTCTTCCTCAACTTCTTTATTTTTTCCTTTATCTTCCTCAACTTTTTTTTCTTTCTTCTTCCTCAACTTCTTTTTTTTCCTTCTTCTTCCTCAACTTTTTTTTTTCTTTCTTCTTCCTCAACTTCTTTTTTTTCCTTCTTCTTCCTCAACTTCTTTTTTTCTCTTCTTCTTCCTCAACTCCTTTTTTGTTCTCTTCTTCTTCCTCAACTTCTTTTTTTTTCTTCTTCTTCCTCAACTCCTTTTTTGTTCTCTTCTTCTTCCTCAACTTCATTTTTTTCATTCTTCTTCCTCAACTTCATTTTTTTCTTCTTCTCTTTCTCCATCATCATCAACTTCATTTTCTTCCTCTTCTCTTTCTTCATATTCTTTTTAAGAAAATTTTGGTTTTACTTGAGAAGAAGAAATGACTTTAGATGCAAGTTCTTCTAAAAGAGTGGAAGTGGAATTTTCATTCTTCTTCCTACAAGTTTTAGTTTTAGACCTCTTCTGAATATGTGTCAGTTGTTTCATTTGTTAATACAATTTTATTTTGATATGAGGCATTATATTTGTATCTGCAACCACAAAATAAAATAATTCTTAACAAAAATAACAACAACAAAACACAACAACACAACACACAACAACACAAACAACAAATACGATTCAATACCACACATGAACCAATCAACAAACCACAAAATCCTCCCTAAACCCTAACCAACCAACTACAAATTAAGATTTTTAAATCAGATAATATTTCAAAAGGAATAACAACCAACCAAATCAACCATCCTACAAACAAATAAGTGATAAACCACTAAAAACGTCCTGATTTAATACTAGTAAGTATTTCAAAACCTTGATTAAATTTTACCTGAGAAGATATCAACGATAAATTATAAATGATGAGGAAATGATGACTTGTTGTAGAAAATATCGCAACAATAGGATATGTGAAGAAGAAGAATAATGGAGAAACAAGAGAGAAGAGATGAAAGGAAAGAAGAAAAAAGAAAAGAAAATGAAAATTAGTAAAAATAAATTAAATTTGGAATATAAAACGACCTTTTATAGAGGAGAAAGGGAAAATGAAGGACGATTGTTTTCAACCTTTTTATTTTATTTTTTTGAATTTTGACAATATAATGTTGCAACATATGATAATTCAAAGTGACATATGTTGCCACATATCTCCTTTCTGTGACATATGTTGCCATATATCTTCTTTCTGTTGGGGCACATGCAGATAATTTTGTGGGTTTTTTACAACAGAGGTTATATGTGTTGCCACAGATACCACATTTCTTTCTTCCCAACATAATTAAAATTTGTTCCAACAAAATAAAATAATAATAATCATTAATATTAATATTAATAATATCAGTAAAAATGAATACTTCACCAATTGTCTTTTACAACTTATCAACAAAAAGGTAATTTACAATGGTATACATAACCATCAAAACTATATCTAATCAATGGTGGTAACCACAACATTTTCATCGAACTTTGCTTTTTTAGGTCAAGGCCTATGTGGGTCTTCATTGTTACTAACATAGCCACTCCGAGCCTTTAAAATATAATAATTTCATAGGAGTGAAGCATATCTCATGGGAAGAGTTTGAGAAATAATTCCATAAGATGGTACTTGTAGTCCATCACTCAAAAACTCAGTGTATGCAGCAACAAAAAGTCCCCAATCTCTGCATGGTATATCATCAATTAGAAAATATAATAAACCTAATAACATCACATTTCGATAGTGGTAAGACAAAAAAATAATGTGATACTTAAAAACTATTGCTTGCTTGTTGGGCAATACCAGTAACATGTATGACTTCGAATGAGTGAGATTTGTTCTTTCCATGATAAGATTCAAGAACTGACCAGTTGATTCGTTCTTTTTGCTCAAAAAAATCCACTGAATTCAAGGTACTTTGGCAACATTGTAGACAACTTTTGAATCACGAAGGAAATTTTCTGTTAGTCCTAGATGAGGACATCGAATCATACACCTTTACTCATCGTTCCTTCAATACAACGACTGCCAAGACCCAATGAAACTCCCCATTACAATTTACAGGGACATAAACCTCACCTGTGTGGTGCCAAGGAAGTCTAGCAGGTATACGAAACCTTTTGATAATGCCAACGATTTTATACTCATTTTCAGGAACAACAGTGGCATTGTCAATGTATGTTTTGAAAAAAACAATTAGTAGTGGTATATTGATAGTTAGAATGACTCTGTTGCTTCGATTTCTTCTGTAAATATTATAAAATGATATACACATGCTGCACTGATGCATCAACAAATGTATCTCTGTATCAATTATTTGTATGTATTCATGTCTTAATCAAAACATAAAAGTGGGCATGGATTTACCTCATCAGTCCAACACCTATTGGGTTGAGACATTACGTAGAACCAATCCTTCTTCTTTGGAAATGCAACTACAAAATCAAGTTGTTTGAATCCAAGTTTCGAGCAATATATTGACTAAGTAGTGATCGTCCTTGTCTCTTCTTTAATTGTGTAATCATTATAAATAATTATTTAGTGGACATCAAAAAGAAATACTAATAATAGTTGAACAACTTACTTTTTTGCATTATGCTTGTAAAGACCCTCGTTTATCCATTGCGAGAAGGATGACAATAGTTCAGTTTGACCCTCGCCGTCAATGTTAAAACCTCCAGAAGGATATTGTTGCTTCACATCACAACTAACGACTTTCTTCTCTTTCTTTTTCTTTTTCTCTTTCGCTTTCTCTTTCGCTTTCTCCTTCTCCTTCTCCTTATCCTTATCCTTATCCTTCTCCTTGTCTTTTAGGGTTGAGTGTGATACTACTGAGCAGTAGTCATTGATTATTATTTTTTTTACTAACTATAAAGAGTGATTGAGAAATAGATTTTTTTCAACCTCTTACACTTCAAAGGTTGTGAAATCTTCTTGGATGTATGGACATCAGTATTATAAGTCATTACCTTAAAAATATTAGTGAGTTCTTTAACACGACTAATAAAATAATCATGTTGCTTCTCACATTCTTCGCATAGACAAAAAGAGCATTTGATGTTAGAAGAGGAAGCAACATCAACAAAATATTGAGTTGTAGCCACCGATGAAGCTTCTTGTGTCATTTGATCTACAAGGTAAATAAAAAAGGTTGAGGGTTTACAATTGATTATAAAATAATAATGGGTAGCAATTTATACTTAAGTTGACACAGATGGACATTCTGTTGTCGCAGATGGATATTTTGTTGCCACAGATGTACCTTTTGTTGCCACAAATGAATCTTTTGTTGCCCTAACACAAAGGTGACATGTTCCAACATATGACAACTATGTTGGAATATGTACCAACATATGACTAAAATGTTGCAACACACAACACATTTTTCAACAAATGAAATATATGTTGGACAACTGAACAAAACTATATTTCTAAAATCATATAAACAGAATGTTCACAAAAAGAACAACAAAAAATGACTTTTCACTGAATGTTAACAATACATATACATTTCCTCAAAATTAGGGTTTTTTTGGGTTTGTTGATTTTCTTTCAAAAACAATAAATAATAGGTACCATTACACCATTATTTAATTTTCACATCTATAGAACAATTTATTGTTCATTAACCCAAGAAAAAAACATAGTATCAAGAATGTATTGTTCGAAAATTGTAAAATCTTTCAAAAAAATGACTTACCCATTTTAAGTCAAACATGATCTTTAGTTCAGAAAGAGGAGAGAGTCACGACCGAAGATGAGGAGGAAGATAAGATAATGGGAGAATATTTGTTTTGATAGTCGGATATTTGGATTTTCTAAGGAAGAAGAAAAAGAGAAGAGAGAACGTTGGGAGAAGAAGAAGAAGAGAAAATTCTATTTTCTTTTACTTTTTTTAAAATGGTTTGGTTAGAATTATAAAAGTTGAAAAATGAAGTATTTTTTGTATTTTGTAAAAGATTAGAAAGTTTTAAAAATGTTAATTTGGTCCCAGATTTACTTAATTACATTTTAAAGTAGATTTTACCATTTCTTAATCAAAGTTTCACCAAAAACAAAACTCAAACTTAATTGACACCTTTCATTTAATTTTCTCTACTTCTCTTCTCTCTCATTTCATCTGTTTCACTTTTGTGTGTGTCGCTTCTGCACAATTTTTGGAAAAAATTCAGATCAAACATTAGATTCTACAACTTCACTTTTTCACCTCATCTCTTCCGATTCCCATTTTTTTTCTCTCAATTTCACAAACCAGAAGGTGAAAGCCTCTAAAATCATTGAAATCAGTCAAAGTTTGGATTTTTTTAAACTGAAAATTTTCATTTTCAATCGTTTTCAAAGTTTCAGCTATATGTGGGTGTTTTTTTTTCTATTTTTTGAAGACCCAATTTAATTCTTGATTATTCACTTCATACGCAAAAAGGGTTTCAATATTATTTGACCTAGTTGCAAAATTAAGAGCAATTGGTGCAAGTTGTGGGGGTTATCAAGAATTGATTTTTCAGTTCTTTCTTGGGACATTTTGGTGAATTTTTTATGAATAATTTGTGTTGAGGTCATTGGAATTGATTTTTTTTTGTAGATGAATGAATGGGAGGGGTTGGGGTTGGAGTTTAGAATGGTGTTTTTCAATATTGGGGTTTAGAACATAAACAACTTGCTTGAGGTAGTAGCCACCGAAGTACCAAATTGAGAACAAGAAAAGACGAAGTGACGAAGGTGTTGTTAGAATCAGTGAAGAACGCAACTGCACACTCCGCTAAAAAGCAAACGGAATTGGAGAGGAAGAGGATGTTGGAAAAATATAATAGATGGGGAAATTATAATATCAAAATAATAATACAAGAATTAGGATAAATGCTACTATATATATATATATATTGACTACTTCAATCTTTTGGGGTTCTACCATTACCCCTTCCCTTGAAACTACATGCCCCAAAAAGGTAACCGAAGTCAACCAAGATTCACACTTAGAAAATTCCGCACACCCCTTTTGTTTTTGTAAGCACATGGATGCTAGTTTTTCTGTTGTTTTTTACAGCATTCGATTTATTACAAGGTTTTATAGTCGATCCTCGATTGTTGAACACTGATTGGATTGCAGTGGTTAGTTCAGATTCGATTCGGGTTCTATAAGGAGACCTGGGAAAACAGAGAAGACAGGGCTAAGGTTCTGTCTTGCTTTGTCCCTCTCTGGCGAGGAATTTCCGCACTGGCGGCCTCGCGCTGGCGGAAAAATCACGCCCCAGCAGCTCAGACGGAAACAGTACCTAGGCAATAAATTTTTCTGGGGTTTTTTCTCATTTCTAAATCTCCCAATAGGTTGCAGCTTTCCCGAGCAATTTAGGATAATCCTCTGAACTAGGATAATCATTGTCTACCCCGAGTCAATCCAACGATACACAATCCAACTCATTCTCATTAATTCAACACCATAACCCACACATCCCCAGGATACACCCAGACACTTACGCGGTTATTACTCAAGTGCATGACATGTCCAGATATTTCTTACAAATCACCTCGTACATTATCTAAACCCTTGCATCAAACTTAGTCATGACCTTCTTTTCACAACAAGTTTCACAATACTCCATAGTTACAACTTACATAGTTTCAATCAATTCAGCCAGCATATTGCACATATCAAAATTCAGACCTACACTTATTGTGCACATGATCATATCATCACGTTCAAACAAATACAACTTCCACATTCACAGTTAATTCAGGCGACAAGGAACACACATTCACAGTTTTCAAGTTAAGACTCACAGACAAGCCCGATTTCTAAATTAGTTTATTCCATAGATGACCATTACGGGTCTCCTAGTACAAGAGCAAAATGTAAACTGATGCACCCTGCAACTGGTCAAAAGATCATTTATCCGAGGTAGTGGATACTTGTTCCGAATGGTGACTCTATTCAACTGTCGGTAGTCTATACACATCCTCTTTTGCTGGTAATGGTGTTACCGCTTTTGCTGCTCTAGTTCGGACCATAGAGTGAAGGAGGAAAAGATACCAATTTGTATCACCCAGATACCAATTGGATTCAAGTCATAGCATGAAGGAGTAGAAAGAAGTGAATTTTTCCTAAAGTCCTATAGCCTCTTGAAGAAAAGTACGGACGTCTTTGTATCATTCCGCAGGATTCTACTTGAATCGTTTAGGTACATCGAGATCGATGAACCTAGGCTCTGATACAAACTTTGTCACGATCCATACCATCGTAATTGGCACCCACATTAACCCTCCGGTGGGAGAACCATTTATACTAATTAGCTAACCAACTTAATCAAATACTAAGGCATTAAAGTTACGGAAGCAAGTTAAATGCTAAGGAAATAAAATATGGAGTTCCCATAAACTCCAAACCAATAGTCTAACAACTAAACAAATGCAGAAAATACGCCTAGAACCTAAAAGTCAATGTACCTAAACTCTAACAAGATCCATAAGTCTAAACAAGAAGGGTTACAACCCCAAACTAATGTACTAATAACTAACTAGAAAGTCTAAGTACGAAATATGGACATAAACAAAAAGAGAACTCATGGCAGCCTGGAAGAACTATCTCACCCTTGAATTCGAAGCGATCACTAGTCTTTTAAGCGAGGTCTGTCAATAGCCACCTGAAGATGCCCTATACTCAACAAAGAAATAGCAAGTGCAGTATTAGTACACAACAAAAGTGTACTTGTAGGATCACGCGGCTATCCCACTAAGTGCAACATACATAAGTCAATACAACATAATAATAACATGCATACACCAAACATATACAATATCATCATCAGTTACAAACAACGTACAATTTCACATTTCTCAAGATACACAATTATGTCAACTCATTGGTCCTCTCATGGAACCCAAACCCAAACCCAAACCCAAACAGTTAGCATACCAGAATGTGGTACCCAATCCAATGTTTATGCCGGAACGTGGCAACCGATCATATATTTATGCCAAAACGTGGCAATCAATCCAAGTTAGTGTATCGGAACGCAACACTCGATCAATTCAACAAGCCATAATCACAATCACAAGTACATTCTCATAATCATATAATCAAGTCATGATTCATGGCATTCATCATTCATCTATCTTATTTACAACTAGTGTGATCAATAATGCAACATTTCCATACATACATGTATTATAATGAAGCAAGAACAAACATATATCACACAATCATGAAATCTCAACCATCACCTACCTTGAATCCAAGCTTGAATCCACTAAGGCACTTGAATCTTCCTTTCTCGGATTCTTTCCGCTTGTTTTAGGTCTACAAACAATTAATATACGCAAGGATCAACAATCAAAGGTCTAATTATCCGGATCATAACAAACCCAACAACTGTAGGCCAAACCCAAGATCCTAATACCCAGATTAGGGTTTTTTCCACCATAATTTCCAGATCAAAACCCTACCCCATCGATAATCACCCATGAATTTACATTCTACGGATCGAAACGGATTCAGGGAGTTAAAACCTTACCTTTAGACTCAAGAATGGTGAAAAATGATGAAGAACTCGGCTATGGTCGTCTCCTAGCTCTCAAAGTCGAAAAGTACAGAATAAAACATTTTTGGGATTTTATTTCCAACTTAAGTCGTGTCTGTCCCGCTACAGCGGCATCCATCCCGCTACATCGGCATGCACAAAGACAGAATGTTTGAATTAAGAGATCCAAACTCCCATTTCACAACACACTTTCATCCTACGACACTCAGAAAACACTCGTTCACGCTAATATCAATTCTGGGAGTTCTACTCGCCCGAATTAAATTCCGTAAAGTCGTACGGGTTCCTTAACGTCTTAGCTATCCACTCATGCAACCAATTTCATTATTACACTTCTCATTCATTACCAGATTTTCCTAGACTCGCCTGACTCCGATTTCGTTCAAATCTGGACTAGGCTAGGAAATTTCAAGTTACTACTCAAAAGTTTTTCTAGTCCAATTCTTTCCCCATTGGCTTTTCCCTAACGACGGAATCGGGTCGTTACAATAGATACCAATTTACCCATCACTCATGCCCGAGTGATCAACTAGGAAAGACTGGCTAAATTAAGAGTAAAGTAGTATTTGAATCGTCGAATCACTAAGGATACTTGTCCCGCATATTTTTTTTGTCGACTCTGGGTTGCTAGAAGCTTAGATTGGATACTTGTCACCTTATCCTGAGCATTCTTCACCAAATCAACTCCCAAAGGTTTTACATACTCATCCCCAAACCACATTATGAGTGATCTACACATCCTCCCATACAATGCCTCAATGAAGTCATCATAATACTCGAGTGATAATTATTGTTGTATGTAAACTTAACTAACAACCAAAGCTATTCTCAATAACCACCAAAGTTGATCATACACTCGTCTTTCACATGTTATCAAGGACCTTGACACAATCATCAGGACTAATCCTTTCTCACATAGGCATGATAAAATTTTAAATCAATACTCGCTACAATTAGAGGTGGACCTGAACCAACCAACACGCACTCATAATACTCAACCAATCATAGTTCTTATCAATATCTCTTTCTCACGACATAAATTTCCATGAGATTAAGTTACAAAATTTGATCTTTAGATATCAGATACTCATCGAGGGATATGTCCAAGCATACAACCCTCTAACCATACTATCGAATGCTAGATTTAGCAATTATGATTGTAGATTAATCTTGAGAACAGTAGAATTGGACCCAATGATCCCCACATTTACCCACACACAATCAATACATGACCTTGATGACTAGATGAATATTAAGATTGTCGGACAACCATAATTACACATTGTAGCTCTTCTATGAATTCTCAAAAGCAAGTGGTACATGTCGAACCACAAAAATATTTAACAATTCCAAGACAACACCAATTATGTCATTCGAAATAACCAAATCTTCCCAATCTTCCCACTCAACCAAGAGAACATCACAGGATTTGGTACCCCTGATCCACCACTAGGGATCCACCCACAAAGTGAAAACACACGAGAGCATAGCTAGTGAATCATACTCACACTACTAACAACCATCATAAACACTCCGACAATCTACCTTATTATAAACCAACACTTTTTAAATGAAACCTTTCTTAGGTGCTTAAAAATCAATAGTAGTAAACTTATGACTCAACCCAGGTGTAAGTCCTTTCAAATGCTCAATACCGGATACGTTTGATCATTTCTCACCTTGCCAATTCATACCTTGACAAAATACATCACCACGAATGTAGACTTACAATGGAAAATCTGAATTGTAATTTCCACTGTATAACACAATCCCTTTCTCTATCAACATTAGCTTGTACCTTGAAGATTTTATGAATTCATTAATCTCCATTTATCATTGATCCCATCTCCATTGATCTTACAATATATTTCGCTAAAATTTCAATCATACTCATTACTAAACTCAAAAACAAGAACCAAGCACTTATCATGACACGCGAGCTAATGTATGTACACTCTTTTCTCAAGTCTTTTTCAATGGTTGCCAACCAATCTTATTATAATGTTGCATTCCATCACAAACTCTTATTACCCTTATGCTCAATCAGCCCTGACTATCACTACAAGGTCAAACTTTTCATCAACACGACACCTCAAAATCAGGTATACCCATCAAATTCAAAGGACTAACCTAATTTTTATGCGCACTTTCTTACTAAAATACTTCAATTGCCTTCACCCAAGTATACTCAACGGGACTTTCTTTATCTATAAGATTGTCATCCCGGTATTAATCCACCTCTTTATGGCTTAAGATAAAATCAACAGTCCTCATACTACCATCCTTCTTCTTAACAAACAAGCTAGGAATACCCCACGGGGAAGCACTAGGAGGGATGAAACCTTAATCAAGAAGCTCCTGGATTTGAGCTTTAAGCTCTCTCAATTTTGACACCACAAGAATAGACTCAATATAGGGGGATTCGACCTCAACATCCCGAATATGAGCCAATTACACCAAATAATCCTACCCCATGCAGTTTCCTACCCCGCACGAAAGATATGACCTTAGCTGACTTAGGCTTGTACCCCCTTCCCACTCTAACCTTTCCCTACCCGAGATCTCTAGAGTTACCGACTTAGCATTAGCATTAAGCACAACATAATAGGGGGACAACCAAGTCATGCCTAAGATTATATCAAGTCAATCATATCCAGCATAACCAAATCAACCCAAATCTAAAAATCCATAAACACAACAGGTCAACACGATATACATGGGTGACTATGACTGACTCTTCAACTGGGTAGAAACATGGATGAGGGCATCAAGTATATCACAAATCATATCAAATTCTGAGGCAAATTACACGTACACATAAGAATAAGTAGAATCTGTATCAAACAACACATTAGCCATCCGGTCACAAATAATAATAGTACTTGTGATCACTGCATCAGACCTTCAGCCTCGGTCCTTGCACGAAAAGGCATAAAACTGAGCCCTGTCATCTTGACGGGCAACCTCCTTACCTGTCTGCACTACTCCTCTACCCGCATTACCATTTCCCCGGCCTCCACGGGCTCGCTGATTTTCCTCCTCATATGCCCAGGTTCTCCACAATTGTAACACACTTAATAACTTAACCAAGTAAATATAGTTGTTATTGGAGCAGTCTTATCCCGACCTCTTCTTTATATACAAACAATCCATGAAATCGTAGTATAACATCTAATCTCAATTGACATAACTTAATTTCATCATTCGCTAAACAACCCATACATGTTGTGACAACAATACTAAATGCATTTTCCAAAGTAATGGTGTTCATTAGCTAACCGTCCCTTACCAAAACTTCTTGAATGTTGTCACCTATGAACTTGAATATGCAAATCTGACCTTAATCCCTTCGCAAGCGACGATGGTAGCTAGCGAGCCCCACAAAACTCTTAATTTTAGTCATAGAACAAAGTCGGACCCAATTCCTGACTGCTTCAATCTTTTGGGGATCTACCATTACCCCTTCCCTTGAAACTACATGCCCCAAAAAGGCAACTGAAGTCAACCAAGATTCACACTTAAAAAATTTTGCACACTCCTTTTGTTTTTGTAAGCACATGGATGCTAGTTTTTATGCTGCTTTTTACAATATTCGATTTATTACAAGGTTTTTAGTCTATCCTCGATAGCTGAATACTGATTGGATTGCAGGGGTTAGTCCGAATTCGATTCGGGTTCTATAAGGAGACCTGGGAAAAAACAGAGGAGACAGGGCTAAGGTTCTGTCTCGCCCTATTCTGCTCTGGCAGCCTCGTACTGGCGGAAAAATCCCGTCCCAATAGCTCAGACGGAAACAGTACCCAGACAATAAATTTTTTTGGGGTTTTTTCTCTTTTCTAAATCTCCCAACGGGTTTCAGCTTTATTGAGCAATTTAGGATAATCCTCTGAACTAGGATAATCATTGTCTACCCCGAGTCAATCCAACGATACATAATCCAACTCATTCTTATTAATTCAACACCATAACCAACACATCCCCAGGATACACCCAGACACTCACGCAGTTATTACTCAAGTGCATGACACGTCTAGATCTTTCTTAGGAATCACCTCGTACATTATCTAGACCATTGCATCGAACTTAGTCGTGACCTTTACAACTTGCATAGTTTCAATCAATTCAGCCAGCATATTGCACATATCAAAATTCAGACCCACACTTATTGTGAATATGATCATATCATCGCATCCAAGCAAATACAACTTCCACATTCACAGTTTTGAAGTTACAACTCACAGACAAGCCCAATGTCTAAATAAGTTTGTTCCATATATGACCATTACGGGTCTCCCAGTACAAGATTAAAATGTAAAATCATTTACCGTACAACTGGTCAAAAGATCATTTATCTGAGGTAGTGGATACTTATTCAGAATGGTTAACCTATTCAACTGTCGGTAGTCTATACAAATCCTCTCTTGCTAGTGATGGTGTTACCACTTTTGTTGCTCTAGTTCGGACCATAGAGTGAAGGAGGAAAAGATACCAATTTGTATCACCCAGATACCAATTGGATTCAAATTATAGCATGAAGGAGTAGAAAGAAGTGAATTTTTCCTAAAGTCCTATAGCCTCTTGAAGAAAAGTACGGACGTCTTTGTATCGTTCCGCAGGATTCTACTTGAATCGTTTAGGTACATCGAGATCGATGAACCTAGGCTCTGATACAAACTTTGTCACGATCCATACCATCGTAATTGGCACCCACATTAACCCTCCGGTGGGAGAACCATTTATACTAATTAGCTAACCAACTTAATCAAAATACTAAGGCATTAAAGTTACGGAAGCAAGTTAAATGCTAAGGAAATAAAATATGGAGTTCCCATAAACTCCAAACCAATAGTCTAACAACTAAAC